>JAJJMB010010578.1:2493925-2535844 GCA_023531105.1 Papaver atlanticum
TTATGGTGAAGATGAATAAGGTTGATATGAAAGTGCTCATATGGCTAGCCATTGGTTAACTATTGTTGAACCAACTAAGTGTACACGTTTAGGTACGGTTACTCAAACCTAAATGAAGTTACATTTCATTTGTGTATAACAAGCTAAGTTCGATCTAACGGTTGAAAGATATTAGCTTGAATCTAATCATGTTTTAATCTAACGGTGAATATTGAATGCTTTATTACCATGGTAACTTAGATTGCAAACCTTGATTTGGAGACTATATAAAGGAGAACTCTAACAACTGGGAAACCTAATCCCCACACCTCATGTGTGATACTAGTTATATAAGCTAGAGTCGATTCTCCTTTAACCTTAGGTTTTTCACGAAACCCTGTAGGTTAACGACTTAAAGACTTCATTGGGATTGTGAAGCCAGACCCAACTATTTTCTCTGTAGTTACGTGATCTGATCTTGCTGTTTCTATCGTGATTGCGTACAATCGTAATATTGACTTGAGATTTATATCTATGATAGGCAAGATAGAAAAGTTGTCACAAACACCTTCGTCTCATCGTTTGTGATTCCACAATATCTTGTTTCATTAATCAATTAAGATTATTCTGAGGTGATTGATAAATCTAGGCTGTTCTTCAGGAATATAAGTCCGGGTTATCAATTGGTTCCTATTCACCTTGATTTAATAAAAGACGGAACAAAACTCGTAGGTATATCCTGTGGGAGACAGATTTATCTATTCAATAGACTTTTCTGTGTGATACAGATTTGTTTATCAAGTCTTCGACTTTGGGTCGTAGCAACTCTTAGTTGTGGGTGAGATCAGCTAAGGGAATCAAGTACGTAGTATCCTTCTGGGATCAGAGACGTAAGGAGCACGACTGTACCTTGAATCAATGTGAGATTGATTAGGGTTCAACTACATTCCAGACCAAAGTTAGCTTTGTAGTAGGCTAGTGTCTGTAGCGGCTTAATACAGTTTGGTGTTCAAATATGGACTAGGTCCCGGGGGTTTTCTGCATTTGCGGTTTCCTCGTTAACAAAACTTATGGTGTCTGTGTTATTTCTTTTCCGCATTATATTTTGTTATATAATTGAAATATCACAGGTTGTGCGTTGAATCGATCAATTGGTAAATCCAAACTTTGGTTGTTGATTGAAATTGATTGATCCTTGAACATTGGTCTTTGGTACCGTTCAAGTTATCTCTCTTATATTCAATCGGGCTCGTAAATTATTATTTGTTTTATTGCGGATTGAATTGAGAGATTGAGATATAACTCTTTGATATACTTTTTTATAAGATTGAGTCTAATTGTCTAGTTGATTCTCTTGTAAGTATATTGGAGTTAGTCCATACAGATTGCTAATCGAAATATTGGGTGAGGTTGTAAGACCCCCGCTTTTTCATGAATATACAGTTATTAAAGTCTCTCAACTGAGCTATTTCGTATATTTTGTCAATACTGAGCAATCTAAGTAATCACTTCTGTATAAAATCGAAAATGATTGGACGGCTCCTAGATGTATTGACCACTAGTATAGAGCAATAATATCTTCAAGATGTCTCAATGTTCCCTGATTATACAGTTAAACATTCAACGTACGAGCATCTGGGCCACCACATTGTAAGCCCCAAGGAAATAGTGCGAGTGTACTTAACAATAATGCACGAACGAGCATCCAAAAATATGGACGAACGAGGAACCTATGCAAAATAGGAAGGAAAATAATATTAAATAAAATAAACAAGAGACCTGGGATCGGGCCAACCGGTCATACCGCCGTGGACAGTCCCCCTCTTCCGTTATTTTATTTTAATATATTCAATTATTTTCCTTGTCTCATGAAAACTCATTGTTTGAGCAAACTTCCTCGTTTGAGCAAAACTCTTAGTTTCTCCATATAAAATAAGAAAGAGAGTCACGGGACCGGGCCTACTAGCCGGCCGGCCATTCCCTAGCAGTGGACGGTCCCACGACCTCTTTTATTTGTTATTATTCCTTCTCTCATCTCACACAAATATTAAAATATTATTATTTTAATATTATTAAAATATTTATCGCAGAGCAATGTCCTACTTGCTCATTCAAGCAAATTGAGAGTTTCAGTCAAGATCAAACTCTTTTGAAAATCCAAAATATTGCTCGATCGCACGTCAAAAAATATCAAAACTCTCATAACTAAGCCACGAGCAATATCGTGACACAGGCATGCTACCTTGACCGACCAAGGTCGTCCTTTTGGCTTGCAAGAAGCCGGTCCCACACATCTTCATAATTATGACCTAATTTGATCTCTTATAATTCATATTAGGTTCAAGCGCTTTCAAGCATCTTGGAATTTGATAAAACGACCGTCAATCGGTCCCATGCCACCAAGGGCCGGTTCCATGCCCTCTTGGTCGGTCCCTCATCTCTCCATAATTAGGTTTTATTACCTAATGCTCAGATGGGCACTATTTTAATAAATGATTAAACCAGCATTTAATCACTCTTTCATTAACTGGTCTGCAAAGGAGTTTGATGTTTGCTCATTCGAGCATTTGGGCGCTACATGGTCGGCCATCATCCCATGTAGCCGGTCCCTCGCTGATTGATTTTATGTAAATCATCAATTGATCAGCAATCGATTAAAATTAGGGTTTCGAACCAAATGCTCTGCAAATCATAATTCTGAACAGATTCAAACACCAATATTTTTATGCTGATCCAGCAATCAACATTCTAATTATTATATTTGGTCCAGCTACCAATATTTTAAATTAATATTTTATTTGGCCACGCTACCAATAATTCATGAAACGAGCAATATTTGTCGGGCTAGGAATATTGGTTCAACTATCAATATTTAATTATTCACGTGAGCAATATTTGCTCAAATTGGCAATATTGATGCAACTATCATAGTAATTAATCAAATGAGCAATATTCGCTCAGACGAGCAATATTTGCTCAGATTATCAATATTCATCATGTTGATTCAACTATCAACATTTATTCGAGAATTATACATCCGTCTCAATAGACATGCTCAATCTATGAATCATAGAGTATTCGTCAATCATGCTCGACTCAACAATATTAAGACTCATCGTCTAATCAAGTCAATAACTGACTACTTAAATACACGTCTGCCTTGCAGACTCCACAATCACGAGACATCAATCATGTCACATGGGGGGATATTAACTAGGGTTTTGGTTTGGCGGCTTATGGCACGTGTATTCACCCACGATGAGAATGTGATTAAGTCGTGCAAGCGGTTAGAGGAGTTAGCAAAGTAGTGGGTGGAGAATCAACCAAGTCTCCGCAGGATGAGTAACTGGTTTTAACACGATTTCCCACTCTTTCACTCCAGCAACCGTCACACTTACTGGGATCAATGTGTCTACTATTCTTGCAATATAAATAAGTCTCTGAATCCATGATTGAAACAACAAGAACGTTCGTCTGAACAAAGAATTATCATCACACAAGAATTTTCATCGTTTGAGAAATCACTTTTAACAGAGCAAACATTCAATCAATCATAACTTATATTATTTCGAACTCAATAGTTCACGGCAGAATTCACAGCACATCCGTAATCCTTGATCAACATTGATCTCACACACTTCTCAACTTCCTCATACAGACCAACCCATCTTCTCTTGTGACCGAATTGACTCTTGAATGGCCATTGTCTTGGTTTAGGACGGAGTCCTATAGATTGATCTCTCGAACTCAAAGCACTCCTGTGCATTGCATCTGTTTGCAAAAGTTTAAAGAAATTTGCTCGGTCGAAGGGTCTTCGTCCGCACGGTCGTCTCTTCACTTTTCCTAAAAAACCAGCAAATCGTTTTCTCCCATCAACAGATAGCAAAGATGGGATGGAGATTGAAATAAAAACCAGACTCTCTGGGGGGGAAAATTCTAAAAGCAAAATATTACCCAAATTTGTGATATACTTCATATAAACTCTAAAACCAAAGATAGGGATAGCTGGGTGTGGAAATGGAGACATAGTGGAGTTGAGAAGATTAAGAAAAATTGTAGATGAGAAGTGGGAAATGGAAAGCTAATTGATATCTAGGAGGATCACTGGATACCAAATGTCATTGATCCACTCCAAAAGTCAAGCACAGGTTCAAAAGACTTGAAAAAGGTATGTCATTTAATCAATAAAAACAAAGAATGAGATGAAGACAAACTTTAAAAATTGCTTTGATGAAGATACAATTAATAAAATATTAGAAATACGAATTCCAACTAATGATTCTGAAGATACTGCTCATTGGAATCTAGAAAAGAAAGATAAGTTTACAGTAAAATCCTTATACAATTCAATAAATAGAAGTAGTAATGATAACAATGCTGACTGGGGTAGGATATGGAGATTAAAAGTAACACCATCCATAAAGCTTTTCACCTGGAAAACAACTCCATCAATACTACCAACAGGTATGAGAGTGTCTGCAATCCTTCCTAACATTGATACGAAATGCAGTCTCTGTAATAAAGAACAAGAATCTTTAACTCATATGTTTCTCAAATGCAATTTCACAATTCAGGTATGGATGCATTTAAATTTTGACATAAACTATGTGACAGATGGATGTAATAGTTTTCATGACTGGTTGAATGCACGACTTCAAGATAAAATAAAGGAGAAAGCATAATACAATGGCCTGAATTTTGTAGTATTGTTATATGGCGTATTTGGAAAGCGAAATGAGAAGCCACATTTCAGAAAAAGAAACAGAATAGGGCAAATACAGTAAAAACGATAGTATAATTCATCAATAGCCTCGTGAATGTAAACAATCGAGAAAACAACATTATGTAAACCCTATATTATGATCCTATGCAAGATGAAGCTCTTAAGATATTGGAAAGAGAACTAGAAAAGGAAAAAAACATATATGAGTCTGAGAATGTCAATTGCTCTATCTATGCATATGCCCATAAGTACTTCTAGAATTGACTTAACTTTAATCGACTACGCAGGAAAAACCATTGAGGCAAGAGGATCTCATGCAAATTGCACAACAAGGGAGCAGTTTGAGGAAAAATGAGCTGAAGCTGCATTTCGATAGGCAACCAAATGGAGTGGTTTCAACATCCTCTTCCAAAGTGATTCTAAACCTACTCTAGAGATGTTGATGGGAAGATACGCAAAGGCAAGGGAACACCATTATCGAATTAGTGAAAACTTCGAAGCTAAAATAAATACTTGTATTAATTTCAAAGCAACTGCTTTTCTGTTAATCTCCAGATTCGATATAAGGAAAGCTGCAAATATACCTACTTTTTGTAATCGTCATGTAATACAAAAAAATTGGATAAATGATTGATTAAGAGCTATTTTGCACAATTTATATATTTAAAGTGGTATTAATCTTGTAATGGCAAATGATTCTCATAGTTTTGAGAATCATAATTATCAATCTAATGAATGAGGAAGTATCCTCTTTTCCGGAAAAAAAACCCCGTTGAGAATGTGGTAAATGGATTGATTTAATTTCTCTTTATATATGATGGTTGGATCGTGATTCGCCACTTTGAACTCCCCTTCAGTCTATTCTTACGCGTGTTAACTACTTAGCTCCCCCATCACACATGATTAATGATTCCTAAAAAATGTAATGATTCTTAAAATAACATTATACATCAAGAAACACCTACGGGAAGAAAGAAGAGCAATGCAACCACTGATGAGTTAGTTTTATACTTTTATTTCCTCAACACTTTTTTTTTATAGGAAAACATAGGCTGGAAGCCTAATAGGAGAACATAGTAGAGCTGGTGGTCAAAGAGATACCACCACTCCTGAACATCGAGTTTTTATAATGCATAGCCATATGAAAGGAGCTTAAATTATAAAGTCTATGGATAGGAGTAGGTCCTACTAGAACAAAAGAAATGATATGTTGTTGTACGTCAATTGTAGCATTTTGTTGATTCCTAAGAGTTTCATGATAACTGAGTTGGTATCTTCCTTGGACATCATTGTGGTATAACATTTTGAAACGAGCTAGAATTTCATTGGTTTCATCTTGGATTTTGACGTTGGTATGTTGCATTCCTCTAACCCAATCAAAAGCTAGATCCGCTCCTCCTGTTGCTCCCCATTCTCCATTGTGTCTTGGATATCCTCTAGTTCCAATGATGTTTCCTGCAAAATATTTAGCAGTAAGTGCAGTGAAATAGTATAGAGTTTTAGGGTCCCGTAAAGTGCAAATTTGTATTTGGATTCCATAATCTCCCCTTTGGTCTGACTCATGAGAGTAACTGTCATTATTAGTGACAAGAGTGCTACTCTCATTACTATGATGACTCTGATTGAGAATATGATGTATCAGATGATACACTCTATTATAATCACACAGGTGTTGTTGTATGCTGATAATAGTGTTTGTGGCATTTGGATGGATATGCCTAAAGATATAGTCACATCTAGCTTTCCAAATGAACCAGCAAGTAGTTGCAAATATTATGCTGTTCTTACTAGTGGTTTCAGAATTAAATCAAGTGTTCAACTAATCCAAGAAGTTTGTATTGCTATCAAATTTTGCATGTGTGGCACCAAGGAGTGATTGCCATACAGAAGTGGCAGCAGGACAATTGAGAAACATATGTGTCATTGTTTCCTCTCCACAGTTGCATAGTTTGCATATTGGGTCAATATAATGGAGAATGCTTGAAGTTTTAACATCAATAGGTAAGATTCCATGGGCGCATTTCCATAGAATTTTTTTGATGACTGGAGCAATATCCATTTTCCACAGGGTTTTCCAGTTGCTAGTCTGGATATCATTTCTGTAAAGATGATCCATTTTAGCCTTGTATAGAGATTTCACTGTGAAATTCCCAGAATCTATTAGGTTCCACAATATTGTATCTTCCTCTTCAGGATGAGTGACAATGTTGTGGATTAGTTCAGAAATGCCAGTAGGGAACCAGGAAGTGGTGAGATTAAAGTTCCAATCACCAGAAGGTAAGAGGAGATGTTCAACCATATTTATCTATTCAGGATAACCAATTGGTTTAGATATTTTGGAGGATATTGAAGGAATCCAAATATCCTCCCAAATTCTAATTTTTTTTTATCATTGCCAATTCTTCATGAGTTGTGATGTTGAATGTTATTTATACCTTCTAGAATGCCTTTCCAGATCCAGGTTTCACCATCTTTTTCTTTAGTGTCCATATTAAGGACATTTCTACCAGTGAGATACTTGGCATCCATAAGTTGGAACCAGAGAGAGTCTTTGTCCCTTTCCAGTCTCCAACCAATTTTTGTTATCATGGCACTATTAAAGAGTTCCATATTCTTGAAACCTAAACCTCCCATGTCTTTGGGTTTCCAGACAGTTGTCCAGGCCTTTGGATAGTAACCTTTTGGGTTTTCTAAACTTTTTCCCCAGAAGAAGTCTCTTTGTATCTTGTTAAGATCTTTGCAAGTTTGCTTTGGAAATTTATAGCAATTTATCTGGTAAATGCTGGTGGTGGAGGTGACAGAACTGATGAGGACATGTCTGCCAACAGGATTCAATGGGCTATTCTTCCAGCTGATCAATCTTTGTTTCAGTTTGTCCACTCCAGGCCTAAAGGAGAGAATCTTGCTTCTGTGAGTAAAAATAGGAGAGCCAAGGTATTTATCATGCAGGTTAAGAGCTTGGACTCCCATGTTGCTGCTGATAATGTTGCTTAGATTGGGATCAGTGTTGTTGCTGAAGAAAACCCCAGACTTATTGAAGTTAATTAGCTGGCCAGAAGTGTCACTGAATATTTGGAAAATATCCATTTTGGCTCTCCATCTTATTGGCTTTGTAGAAAACCATACAGTCATCTGCAAACAAGAGATGATTGATAGATGGTGCATTCTTGCATATTTTTATGCCAGTAATTAATCGCAAATCCTCAGCATTGGATAGGGTTCTTGAGAGAGCTTCCATACAGAAGCGGAAGAGATAATGTGACAAAGGGTCACCTTGCCTTAAGCCTCTGGATGGTTTACAGAACTTGTCAGGAGAACCATTGACAAGAACATCAGAAGTTGTAGTAGATATACACCAATGAGAGTTAAAACCAATTTTATTCATAATAGCTAACGAGAATTCCTAGTCAACCCTGTCAAAGGCTTTAGCCATGTCAATTTTGATACCCATACTGCCATTTGCACCCTTTTTGCCTCTTTTAGACCTCATGGTATGTATTATCTCTTGAGCTATAGCTATATTGTCAGAAATTTTTCTACCAGGAATGAAAGCTGACTGGTATGGGGAGATGATCTTGTTAAGATAAGGTTTCATTCTCTGATCAATAAGTTTAGATATGATCTTATAAGTAGTGTTGCAAAGACTAATAGGTCTGAAATGGCTGGGGGAAGAAGGGGTGTCTGTTTTGGGTATAAGGGAGATGAAAGTGAAATTCATTTCTTTGAGCATGTGACCAGAAAAGAAGAAATGTTGAACCATCTTAACAATGTCAGGACCCAAAATGTCCCAATTAGCTTGGAAGAAATTAGCAGAGAAACCATCAGGTCCTGGAGCTTTGTCTCCTGCCATGCTGAAGACAATATTTTTAATTTCAGTCATATTTGGGGTTTTATTAATGAGGGTGTTGTCATGGTTGTTGATGGTAGTTGGTATGAGGTTTATGATTTCAGGATTTATGGTAATGGGTTCAGCAATAGACATTTTGGAGAAGTGGTTGGTGAAGCAAGCAACTACTTCCTGATATTCAGATAGCCATTTCCAGTTTCATCTTGGATGGTATCTATTTTGTTTCTCCTGGTTCTGCATTTAGAGGCTCCGTGGAAGTAGTCAGTGTTCCTATCACCTAACTTGATAATTTGATCTCTGCTCTTAGTCTTCCAGAAGCATTCTTCAATGTCCATCCAATACTTGAGATTAGTTCTGTCTATTTTAAGAGCCTCTCCCCTATCTCTTCTGAAGTAATTTTTGTGAAGCCAATCCATATGATTTTTACAGTCTTCCACATTAGTTTTGATATTTCCATATACTTCCTTGTTCCAAATTCTCAATTGGAGTTTAATATTCTTGAGTTTTCTAGCAATTAGGAAGGCATTATACCCTGAGAGTTATTTGCTCCAGCAATCAGCTATAATAGCTTTGCATCTATCATGATTCAACCAAGGGCCAAAGAACTCGAAAGGTATTTTACCACTCTTCCAATGAGGGTTAGAATTTAGTAAGATAGGATGGTGATCAGACCCTATTGCCAGCATATTAGATATAGTCGTATTGGGGAACAAGTGTAACCAGCTATCAGTAGCAAGTCCTCTATCTAGTCTCTGTTTAGTTAGAGCAGGACCAGATCTTTTATTGGACCAAGTAAAAGGGCTACCTGTGAATCCAATATCCACCAAATCCAAATCAAGAATTTTGTTTTGGAAACAAGTTGCTTCCACAGTGTCAATTGGATTAACACTATATTTTTCAGAGTCATGGAGAAGAAAGTTGAAATCCCCAATAATCATCCAGGGTAGGTGGTTATTAAGAGCAGTGTTTTCCAACCTACTCCATGATTCCACTTTTTTCTCCAGCTCATAAGGGCTACCATAGTAACCAGTAAACAGCCAAGGGGGGTTACAATCAGTGATAATAGTGGCATTAATATGGTTTAGTGAGTAGTCAATGATCTCAACATCTATGGTGCTTTTCCAAATCAAAATTAGACCCCCAGCAGTACCACTGACCCCTCCTGGTTCCACAAACCAGAAGTTGTGAACATTTAACTCTTTCATGATTTTTTTGATGGGAGTTTTATTTTGTTTGGTTTCAGAGAGAAAGATAATGTCAGGATTTAGTTTATTCAGCATATCATTTAGATATTTCTTAGTATCTTTTATGCCTAAACCCTAACAGTTCCAAGCAAGAGCTGTAAATAATTGCCAGAAGTATGATACTAGGGGATACTTAGAGGTAGCTCTTCTAGCAATGTGATCAAAGAAGGTGTAAGAGTACTTTGTGTCAATTAGAGGTGTATTGATAGTGGTTAATCTAAGTAATCTACTAAAAAAAATGTGGAAACTGTTATTGGAAGCTAAAAGGAGAAGAATAAGGGTTACCTTATATTAAAGAGAGTTGTCCTCCAAGATACCATTAGCCAGATTCTGAGTAGGAGAAGAAGTCCTATGCTGATCTGTCATTGTTGAGTCCAAATCTTTGAATCTTTTGGATGCCCCAGAGTGATTGAAATTGAGAGATTCCTCTTCCATTCTGTTGATGGACTTCTTTCTCTTTGGTTCAGCAACATCTGAGTCAATAGGATGGTCCATCCGAGGCTCAAACTGGTGATTCTTTTTCTTAGCTTTCCAGGCTTCCTTCCTTTTCTTAGCTATTTCAAGGTACATTTTTTCTTTAATTTGGGCTAGAGTGGGAAGGGTGTTAAAAGGGAAGGCCTTTGGGGGATTGGGAAATTGATGGGATTAAAGGGTTTGTCTGGGGTTGTGTGGGATTTGGATCCTTGAGATCTAGCTGCAGCTTTCAGGTTTGACTTTTTCTATAGTTGCTGGTGAGCCTCTTAACCAAGTCCATCTTTCTGTTCTTCAGCTGGCAAGCAATGACATCAAGATGCTGGGATGGTTCAGTTAAAGCCATTTGGAATGGGTTGGGCTCCAAAGATGAGTGGGTCACTTGAGGAGGCAATTAAGTTAGCAACAACACTTTCCAATTCTGGCTTCTTGGCATGTCTCATTTTTGCTTCAAATTCCATAACAACATCCTTGTTAGAGTAGGACTGGTAGATAATAGCTTTGCCAGTAAGGATACTTCTCTGTTTTTGAGATAATGGGGATTGAGGTGGGTTACTTGGCATGTTGATGTCATGTGTTTGATTTGGAGGGGTTGGACAGGGTGGGCTTGGATGATCAAGGATTCTACAGGCTTTGCAAAATTTGATACCATTAAGAGCATAAGCAAATTCTAACCAGTGAGAAATGGTGGTGGTTTCAAAAGCTTCTATTCCAAACTTTAAGGGTCTGGTAACATCCATATTAAGCTTGGCTTCCACATTCTTCTCAAATTTGTCTCTTCCATAAGGTTTCCTAGCTTCTTGAAAAATTTCAGCTGGTTTCAGAATGTTTTTGATACCAGGGATGATGTGTTTAGGAATTCTTTTGATCAGGAGCCAGATCATGACTTTGTAGAATAACTCTTCATCAATGAGTTCAGGGCCTCCAGCAGGGACTTCAACTAGGACCATAAGTTTGTCAGATACACCTCTTGTTCCTCCTCTTCTCAGAGTAGCATAGTCTTCCTCAGAGTAATCCTCAAAGTGTAGAAGTTTCTTTTTCTGTTCCAAAGCTCAGTGTCAATTCTTCTAAGCATTTCCCAATTGTTATTGATGAAATTGCTGACTCTGGAAGTCTCAAAGCATATATTGCTGAACAGTTTTCCAATGAAGCACCATTTCCAATCAAGTTTGTGTTTGGGTTGGATATTGTCAGGGTTTAGAAAGACCTTTGGAAACAAATCTTCAGGTAAAGCCATTGCAATTTTTAGCTTGTCAACTAGATTGTCAATGTTGTTGGGGTTGGAGTTAGAGGAGGAAGCCATGAATAAAAAGGTGAGAGGAGGGTAATGGTCACTATTAGCATAGCAAGTGAATAATATTAGAGTATAAAATGGGGGGAAATAGACGACTTTAATTTGAAAAAAATTCACGGGTGGCTGATGGTACAAGTTCTGCTCAGGATGTCGCAGTTTTTGTTTGTAGATGAGGCCAATGGCTTGTTTCCAACATTTATCTTGTTAAGCTTTAATCACGTGTGCCGATGTTGACCTGTGCTTGGTGTAGTGCGTGCTGGCTAATGGTTCTTGGAGTGTAGCGCTGTGACAAGAGTTAGTAGTAGAGAGAATTGTGGGTTTAAAGGTTTTAGCCAACTTACCTGGACTTGGAGAGTCATTGTTCTGATCTTGCAGCGGAGTCTGTTGACTGGCAAACCGCACCTTAGATTTGAATTTTTGGTGACGTTGGTTGATCTTGAGAGTAAGGAGTTCCGGATAGTCGGGTTCATAGGATCCGATGGACTGGCCCACCTGTGAAAATAGTAAAAGTATAGTTCCGATGTAATCGAAAATTTTAGGCCCAGTATTGCCTGATGCATGGTAGTTTCTGTTGCCAAGTGTTGCTAACCACTTGGTGTGAGCCAATTAATGACGGTTTATAGGCATGATGATATGCTATAAATCTTATATACATGACTAGGCAAGGTTGCGTCTGATTAGTTTTCCTTGAGAAGATAAAGATTAGGAAGTAAAGTGGGTTATTTGTGATCAACGATAGGGATTTGAAGACAGCTGCTATTCCCAGTAATATAAAATTAATTCACTTGGGAGAGGAAACTCTTCATTTGCCTGTTAATTTTCTATAGAGAGTTTATCCGGAGGAAATTATCTCAAATCTTCAAAAGTAAAAACCAGACAAAATGCCTCGAGTATTTTACTGTGAAGAAGGTATTGTAGAAGAAACTCCTGAGATATTGGAGGAGCATACTTTGAATTGGTACAACCCCAACTATCCCATCACCAGTTTGCCTCATGGTATTGCTTTTCCAAATGGACGGGAAGCAATGAACTATCCTCGGAACTTCAATTGGCATTAGGAAAATTTGAGCTACAATCGGAGAGTGAAGATGGAGCAGCAATATGATCAAATCCCACCTGGACAAGGATTCATGGTAATGCGACCAAGTTTTAATTACCCATATCCAAATCAGGTATTTGAAGTTCTTGTTGTTTCTCATGCATGTCAATAATTTTTGATCAGATTCCTCAAAGGAATTAATCAATTGGCATGATTGCAGGTGAATATAAGTGAAAGGAGAGGCATGCCAGTGAGATTCCAGAATAGTGTATATGCAGGTGGTGAAAGTAGTAGTGGTGGTGGAGATAGGGTGAATTTCCCCAACAGTGTGCATGAAGTCGGCAATGGTAGTGGTACTCAAAAAGATGAGGAATCTACCCCTGCCGTTGATGGTCAAGGGGACGATGATTCTCCACCCATTCCAATTGCAGTTAGTCGGGAGCCAGGGCATGCTTGGAGTACAAATGATGGTTGGGTGGTGTATGCTACTCATCCACAGCTTGGCCAATTTGTGGTTAATGAAGGTGTAATGCTTGTTGGGGATCGATATGTAGTTACTGGTGGAGTTCGTCAGGGTTTTTTTGCTGATGTGATGCCTGTACCTGTTAGAGCTGAGATACGCAGAATCGTTACTATTCCCATTCCTCCGCAAGCCGTGGCCTTCCTTCAACTCGATATGTTATGTCCTGTGGTTGGCAGATTGCTGCTAAGGTTGCTGCTATAGCCAATGCTGGATATGGAGAAGTTAATCCACCACAGATGGTTCCAGAACCCGAACCTGCACCACCAGCACATGTAGAGGGACCAGCTGATGTTCCTGTTGAGCCTGAACCTGCAAGAGCTCCTACAAGAGAAAGACAAGGGCGAGACTATCCTCTTGCACATCTAGCTAGTAGGTATGCAGAGAGAGTTTGCCGGAGGATGCAGAATGTTGACTCTAGCAGATCTAATATTGATTAGAAAGGTAAGATGAATTTCAAGATTCTGAGGGATGTGAGGTCTATCCAACAATATTTTGCTTGTGATGATGTGCAATTCTGGGTTGGGAAGAAATATTTTGGGGTTAGTTTTTTCTAATATGAAACTTCTTGGTATTGTGGTATGTTTGAACAGAATGTAATCAAAATTTGGGTTTATGATGATGATGTTTTTAGTATTATCATGCTTGTGAATGCTTAAACTAGTGATTATCATGTTTGAAATTAACTTAGAAATTTCAAAGATTAGAGAATTAAGAAAGTATTGATGAATTATAGAATAATAACTTGATTAGCTATTTAGATTTCGACTAGAAGAAGAATCAAATTATGATTTAAGCAATTTGAACCATTTAGCAAGTTTAGGTCATAATTCTCACTTACCAAAACATACCTGAAGTGAAAGCACCACTGAGAGTGAAAATGATGATTAAGAGATTTCATTGACCGAGAATGGTAGGGTGGGTAGGGGGCTGAGGTGAAATGGTTTGGGTTTGATTTGGGGGTTTTTGAGAGTGAAATTGAGTCGAAGAATTAGGCATAGAGTTAGAGCTCACATAATACTGAGATTTGGTATTTTCATAGTGATCTTGTGTAGATTTGTGGTTGTGTTTATTGAATTGGAATTTTGAATCCTCTGAGTTGGGCTCCTTGAGAGTTCTGTGATTCTTGAAATTTCTTTTTGTCTTGCAACTCTTTATGTGCCTGACTATCTGAAAATTATGGGATGAGCGAGTTTCCTCTTCTCCTGCAATCCTTGCAGCTATGATGTTGAGGCAATTGCAGTGATAGTAATGTTCCTGATCGGTGATTTCCATTGAGATGCTAGTGATTTTGGTGATTTTCGAGATTTTGGTGATTCTCATAAGCTAATGTGATTCATAAAGAAAACCAGAGAGATGAATTAAATTAGCATGAACAATAAGAATGGCAATCCAGAAGAGGGGATGAGAACGATCAGGTAGAATTTCCGGTGAGTCTCCGGTTAAAAATAACCGTTGAGTAACTACAGGACAAACCAACGGGAGGAAAAGAGGGCCAGAAGGAAGAGAAAATGCTGGAATAAGAGAGAGTCAGGAGGGTAATAGAGAGATGGAGTCGTACAATGAGAGAGAATGCATTGTTTTTTATATTGGGACTTATTACAACTACCTTGGATAACTTGGTTATGTTTTAGATTGAAGTGAAGACGGCAGGCGGACTTTAACATCAGAGAATCCAGGGGTATGAAGAGAAAATCGTGGTGAAAGTGAAAAAACAATACTCCATAAAAATTCATGATAGGGTACCAGGCAGGATCTAAAAATGGTCCTACCTATGACAAACAAACTAAACAAGAGGCTAACGAGTCCACATAGTCAATGTACGTTTGTTAAAAAAAGATTACATAATAATTATTACCAGATAGATAGACAGACAGATAGTAGCTTAGGCCCTATTTCCATAATAAAGACAGAGGAAATGGCACTTTCCATAATATACACAAATAAACGGGGGTAATTAAGTCAATCTTTAATTAATGTTGGATTAACGTGTGAATGTTTTTTTTTTTCTCAACATGTAAGCTCAATGGGGGCTGGCAGCTATACAAACGAACCAGAAGAAGAAGAAGAAAGGAGAGAGAGAAAAAAGAAACCGAAGAAGAAGAAAAACAGAGGAGAGAGGGGGGGGGGGAAAGTTTCTCCAGAAGGGGGATAAAGGGTTTCTCTTCATCTTCTTCTTCATCCTCACACAGACCGGTCCGATTTTTTCGGTAATCGGGCTGGTGACGGTTTAATCCCGGTTTTTTTCTGTCAGGGTTCATTTTTTGTTTTGTTTTCTTCCTCTCATATGAAACCTCTGCAGTTCTTTCAATCTTAGAAACCCTACTTATTAAATAACTACTACATTTTCTATTGATAGAATTAGAAACAGGGTTTTGGGATTTCATTTTTTTTAGGGTTAAAATTTAGGAGGGAAAGAAAAAAAAGGAGAAAAAACGAGGAATTTAGGGATCTTGTAGGGGGAGAAATAAAATTGGATGATAGTTTTGGATATTGGATGATTGTTGTTAATGCAATAAGGAACTAGATCAAGAAGCAGCTAATTTTTGAATTCCCGATCTGATCAAGTTCCAATTAAATGGTATGAAATTTTCATTCTCTTGTGCTGTTATTGGCGTTGTTTTTTATAATTTAATACGTTTTTGTGGTTTTGTCATATTGATCTATCGATCTAGGTTAGTCAGAGCTCAAAACTGTTAAACTAATTGGACTTGTTGCAGTTCAATGTTGGGATTACTTCAAATGCGTCTAATCTGAAAGCTGGAACTTTTTCCCAATCCAGCTTCGAGTTGACCTAGAGTTGACCTTCAGCTGTGTAAATTAATTTCAAATGTTTATTTGATGTTTACTTGAAGTTCTGAAATTTTTAGAAGCTGAATTCGGATTCCTTTTCCTTGCTGTTGTTGGAGGACTTCTTGTAATTAGGCTATAGGAGCATATCTTCGCTAACTCGTTCTGCTTCACATTTTTCTACTCATTGGTCAGTCTTGCTCTATACTTTCGGAGTGATACCAATGCCCTCCCCCCCCCCCCAGAACAACGTGGCTGGGCATTTATACGAAGCTAATAGCCTACCAATTTTCAATTATTCGTTCTGGGCATTTTGGTAATCGGACCGGTCACCAGCCCGATTTCCATTTTCCCGTATCTCCTTCAAATACAAAATACAACTGAAAGTGCTAAACATGCACCTGAATTTTATAGCTGCATTTCACCTGATTCAATTTTGTTTCTCTTTTCTTTTGCGTCCAATACCTTCTTCCGAATAAGTGAATTCCTATCATCATACTGCGTATATTGTGCCTATGGTTAAGTATTGACCACAAAATTGGGAATTCTATTTGTATCTGTGATCCTGGATATCTAAAATAGATACCCATCAGTGTTCTATTCATGTTTGGACAGTTTAACTTAAGAGTAGAAATGTCATATCTGTAGTGTCGCAGAGTCCCAGTCTTGATATATCTGGATATCATCTGCTTGGACAGCTTAATTCTTTCAAATAGAAGATCATACTCACATGCAACTGCCCTTCTTCAAAACATCTACATTAAACGACTTTCAGAGGCAAAAACATAAAATTTTCTTGGTTTGCTGCTCAGACTTGGCATTCCTAATCGTTCTCATGTCCCTGACTACCTTTCTTTGCTTGACGTGATGGCCATCTGAGCTTCTTAACTCATCTATCTCTGTTTGTTACTGAAGCAAAGATAACTGTGTTCGCCTTTTGAATTCCCCATCTCCGTTCCTTTTCGATGTATTTTCCATTTCATTATTCTAAATTGTGGAACCATGAAGCTCACAATTTTTTTATTGCTACCTGTTCGAGTATTTTGTGACCAGTGTGTTTCTTAATATCCTTTTTCAGGCTGCTCCTGTCAATATATTGGTAGGATCTCAAGTTTGGGTGGAGGATCCTGACGAGGCCTGGCTTGATGGAGAAGTTTTGGAGGTTAATGGTCAAGAAGTTAAGATCGACTGCACATCTGGGAAGCAGGTAAGTGATGTTACAAAGCCTTTATGATTGTTTTATTTCCTTTCTTCTCTGTAGATTCAAAGCTGTCAATACTTCACAGTAAGACTTGCATGGGATTCAGTAAATCTTAGGAAATGTGTTTCATACTATGCTACAGGTTGTGACAAACATCAAAAATGTGTACCCCAAAGATCCGGATGCTCCCTCATGTGGTGTGGACGACATGACAAAGTTGGCATATCTGCACGAGCCAGGGGTTCTGCAGAACATAAAATCTAGATTTGATATCAACGAAATTTATGTAAGTATTGTATCTATCTGTTTTTTGGGATGAATTTTCTGTTGCTAAATATGACACTACACTCCGAAGCCTTTGTTCAGTGTTCATTAGGTAGTAGATGTACCAAATGATGGATGTACAATCAATAAATGCTATTGTTCTCATGCTTGAGGGCTTATCTACATTTTGACAATTGTCAACTGGCTAAATTAGCCCTATTTGTATTTTTTAATATGTGGGCAATCCTTTTCTTTGGTATTAGTTCAATCTTTTAATTATTTGCCTACAATCTCAGCATAAAGAAACTAACACGCTCTTTGTGCCTCCAGACTTATACTGGTAGTATACTGATTGCCGTAAACCCTTTTAGAAGATTACCGCATCTGTATGATAACCACATGATGGGACAATATAAGGGCGCTGCCTTCGGCGAGCTGAGTCCACATCCTTTCGCTGTTGCTGATGCTGCATACAGGTGTTACTCTTTTCCCATTCTCACTCTTCTTTGACCTATTTATGATGATCCCTCTGAACTAAATATGAAATGTGATTCCCGTGGTGCAGACTAATGATCAACGAGGGGATAAGCCAATCTATTTTGGTAAGTGGAGAGAGTGGAGCTGGTAAAACAGAAAGCACAAAAATGCTTATGCGTTATCTTGCTTATATGGGAGGTAGAGCTGCTGCTGAAGGGCAGAGGTCCGTGGAGCAGCAAGTATTAGAGGTAGAGAGGGATTAACTTCATCTGTCCATGAAATTGCATCTATATTTCTTGTCTCTTTGAATTTGTGCTTGGTTATAAATTAATCAGGTCCAGCTTCCTGTTCGCTTGGTATACACACTGACATTGTGCAGTACCTCTTTTGCAGTCCAATCCTGTTTTAGAAGCATTTGGCAATGCGAAAACTGTCCGGAACAATAATTCTAGGTAGGGGGTTCGCTACTATTGTTCAGTTACTATATCTGTATTTTTTATCAACTCCGATTTATTTGGTTAGTGTTTATTCTGAATTCCCTTTTTCCATCCGTTGCAGTCGTTTTGGAAAGTTTGTGGAACTTCAGTTTGATCAGAGGGGGAGGATATCAGGAGCTGCCATCAGAACTTACTTACTGGAAAGATCTCGTGTTTGTCAAGTGTCCGACCCAGAGAGAAATTACCATTGCTTTTATATGCTTTGTGCTGCACCACCAGAGGTAATTCGTCTCGCTGTTCTGGTTTACGTCCTTGTAGCTGAAATTAGTGTTAGTCTATTGCTTATAAAGTTATAGTGAGCATGTTTCATTTAATTATCCACCATGTACTTTAGGGATCCTTTCTTTCACATTGAATGAGCTGAAACAGCTGAATCAGGTGTGAAATAATGCTCTGTGCTTACCTTGCAAGGAAAAATGCTTGTGATTTGTCATTTGCAAGTTATATCCATGAATATAAGTTGACACCGTTGCTTTGATTGTGGTGATTGATCGATATTTTCATATTACTTGTTTGTTGGATGTGAAACTATTTTTTCTTTTGCATGTGAATAGGTGGTCAGTGGTCTGTTTTTTTTCTAAATGATTATTCAACTGGCACGGTTTCTTGGTCAGTGAAACTATATTTTAACATGTGTATAATGATGGTTGAACCTGCACCCTTACGTCTGGATTCGTATCATAAATGTGCGAGCAGGTAGCAGTCCAATGTTCTCGACAAATGTTCACTTTCACAATCAATCCTAACTACCCAACGAGTCCATTATATGTAGAGTAGATGATAGATGAATATTTCGTACCTGATATGTGGATTTAGATATAATCCATATGTTAATACATAATTCAGGTTTCTGACACAGGTGGATGCAACAGTGCTGATGTGTTAAGTGACTATAATAAATATCTAATTCTTTCTCTTTTTTTTTTTTTTTTTTCCTCCTCATCTCTCTAGGATGTCAAGAAGTATAAATTGGGAAATCCAAGAGATTTTCACTACCTGAACCAATCAAAATGCATTGAGTTGGATGGGATAGATGATCCTAAAGAGTACCTTGCCACCAGAAAGGCAATGGATGTTGTTGGAATCAGTTCGGAAGAGCAGGTAACGTTTTTTTTTTTGGGGGGGGAGGGGGAATTATTATATACTTCAATGTGAAATATGTCTCATTCGTTGTTTCAAGATCATTACTCACACTGCCACTTAATTGCTCTGATCTTTCAGGATGCAATTTTCAGAGTTGTGGCTGCAGTTCTCCATCTAGGAAACATTGAATTTGCAAAAGGGCAGGAAATGGATTCATCTGAGCCAAAGGATGATAAATCTCGGTTTCATTTAAAAACTGCTGCCGAACTTTTCCAGTAAGATCCGCCGCGAAGTTTTTTGTTGTTTTCCTACTTTATTCCGTTTAATTTCATATATTTGAATTTGAATGGTTCACTTAGTGCAAATTATAAGCATGCGAGTTCTGCACAGGTGTGATGTAAAGGCTCTCGAGGACTCGCTCTGTAAACGTGTTATAGTAACTCGTGACGAGACTATTACAAAATGGCTTGATCCGGAGTCTGCCCTAGTTAGTAGAGATGCATTGGCAAAAGTTGTCTACACAAGGTTATTTGATTGGTGAGTTTCTACACGTCATCTTAATGACTTCAGCGAAGTAATATTTGTGAATTTCAATTGCTATTTGAGTATTTTATACCAGGTCATGTTGTATAATTAGTGGTTTTTCCCAGGCTTGTGACGAAGATTAATCGTTCAATTGGTCAAGATCCTGATTCAAAGCAACTTATTGGGGTGCTAGATATCTATGGATTTGAGAGTTTCAAGACAAACAGGTGCTTAACCGGTACGCTTTTTGTTTTCATCATTTACAGAGGTTAATTTCTTGCAGTAATACTGCATGAAAACCCTGTTTCACATGCGATGGAAGTGGCCCTCAAGGTACTTAGCCAATTGGGTCACTCTCCCGACCTGCCAGTTGATTTGTTTTCTGTATTTTGTACAACGCGAAACAAATTCGATAAAATCTCTCATCATAGACACTAGCTTATAGTGATATGAAATATCGTCTGGGACTGTATTTTGCAACCCAGGCACACTGCTCAAGTTAAAGTTCGTAGGCGGTGGTTCCTAGCTTGAATTAAATATAATGCTAGGAGTGGCTAGCGCTTATGGATGCCTGTGTAGGGCTTATAGTAATTCAAAACTCCTTATTTTTTTGGGAGATGGATGAGCATGTCAAATTTTGATGCTTACTTTTTTTTGTGTGTGCAGCTTTGAGCAATTTTGTATCAATTTGACAAATGAGAAACTACAACAACATTTCAATCAGGTGCATGTCTGATATCTGCTTGAGGTTGATTATAATGTGTCACCAGCTTTATAATACATGCAATGCCTATTTATTGGTCTACAGCATGTTTTTAAAATGGAGCAAGAAGAATATACCAGAGAAGAAATTGATTGGAGTTACATAGAGTTCATTGATAATCAAGATGTCTTGGATCTTATAGAAAAGGTAAAATTATTTGACTGTTTAACAATATCTCCTAGATTTGGTCTGACATTTATTTTATTCTAAGGAGAGGGGGCAGTGGGAGGCAAATGCTTATGTTACTCTTCTTGTTGGTTTCTGGTTCCTCTCCCTTGTCTGTATGTGGCTTCTATTTTCTTCCATGTTTCCTTCTCTAGTTTTCTGGGAACCCGGGTTTCGTCCTTGAGCAGCCTGTGGACACATGCATCTCTTTAGTAGGCCATGTATGCCAGTTAATTAAGGGAAGAAATCTTCCTGGAGGCTGCTAAAAAAAACTTGAACCATGACCTATCATAGCCAATGGGTTAAATTTCATGGCTTTGCATTGTGGATTTGATAACATAAGTTGGTGATTTGCTAGTCGTTGATTCTTACGTGATTCTTGATAATGTAAGTCTTCGGCTTCCTGATTCATCATTCTGTGTTGTCAGAAACCTGGTGGAATCATCGCTCTTCTTGACGAAGCTTGGTACGTATAGAATATACCCTTTAATGTATTTATCTAGTTAGTCTATTGATTATATGGTAGTTGGTCAGTTATATTTGTTCAACATACAGTCAGTGCCATACCTGTCTTTTTGAAAATTGACTATACGAGACACTAATTAAGCTAAAATTTATGCGTGAAGCATGTTTCCAAGATCAACACATGAAACATTTGCCCAAAAAATGTACCAGACTTTTCAGAAACATAAAAGATTCAGCAAGCCAAAGTTGTCACCTACCGACTTCACAATTTCTCACTATGCTGGCGATGTAAGTATTAAAGGCAGTGTCTTTTCTGTACTTCTTTGCCAAAACTGAGATTCACGAATTTATGCCCTTTTAATTCATTTCCCAGGTCACATATCAAACTGATTTATTCTTGGACAAGAACAAAGATTATGTTGTTGCCGAACATCAAGCGCTCTTGAGTGCTTCAGAATGCGCTTTTGTAGCTGGTTTGTTTCCACCTCAATCAGATGAATCATCAAAATCGAAGTTCTCATCTATTGGAACACGGTTTAAGGTACAGCATTAGCAGTGAAAATTTTCTGGGAGTCTCGACTTTGTTTAGACATGCATTGTCTGTTTCTTACACTATCTAAACCACGTTGATATGCAGCAACAATTACAATCTTTGCTGGAGACATTGAGCACTACTGAGCCACATTACATACGTTGTGTAAAGCCCAACAACCTTCTCAAGCCAGCTATCTTTGAGAACAGTAATGTTTTACAACAGCTCCGTTGTGGGGTGAGATCTTTTTCTAATCTTATTATCTTCTTCATTTAAGTTTAATGTTGCTCCTGAATGTTACCTTCATGTGCTCACTGGTTGTGCCTAATCTATTCCTATCCAGGGAGTTATGGAAGCGATTAGGATAAGCTGTGCGGGGTATCCAACAAGAAGAACATTTTGTGAATTTGTTGACCGTTTTAGCATCCTTTCACCCGATGTTCTGAATGGGAGGTACAGTGATTATTCTATTTGTTGTATAGAAGTTTTAGGTATAAATTTACACTCATGTATTGACTTCTCTTTATTTTGGTAGCTGTGATGAGGTCAGTGCGTCTAAGAGACTTCTCGATAAGGCGGGTCTTCAAGGCTATCAGGTAGATCTCGTTCATTTATTAGCTATTTGTAAGAAGAGCTTTGGACCAACTTGAGCATTTATGGATGAACAAGTGATTTGAAAGTTTTTTTGGATGATGTTGTATGAAAATTTCGTAATAGCACAGAGGTTACAGACCGGTCTGGACTACTGCATGACATAACTATAGAAAGACTGGTTCTTAGTTTTAACCACTCCAAATTGAAGCGTAGTCCCTTTATTACTTCTTGACTATTCTCTTGTTGATCCATTCTAATACTGCAGATAGGGAAAACCAAAGTTTTCCTTAGGGCTGGGCAGATGGCCGAACTTGACTCTAAGAGGATTGAGGTGTTAGGAAGATCAGCTAGCATTATCCAGAGGAAAGTCCGATCATACTTGGCTCGCAGAACTTTTATCTCTATAAAGCGAGCAGTGATTGATATGCAGGCTGCGTGCAGAGGTTTGAATGCTTACCATTTGCATATTGTTTGTGTACCTGTATGTTGAAGATCTATATATGAGACTTCCTAGCAAGCTCAGTGTCAAGTAGGCTGCATATAGAGGTTTCAACGCATACATGCAAGTAAATACTACGTCATCGATTTTGTGATTTCAGTTTCTTTTGCCAATTGTAGGACACGTTACTCGGCAACTTTATGAGAGTATGAGGAGACAAGCAGCGTGTATGAAGATTCAGAAAAACCTTCGCATGTATGTTGCATGTAAAGCTTACAGATCTTTACGATCTTCAGCTATTTCAATTCAAACAGGTATTCGTGGGATGAGTGCTCGTAATGAGCTTCGTTACAAACGGCAGACAAAAGCTGCAATTATTATCCAGGTATAAGCAAGCCCACATGATAAGTGTTATGTTGAGAACGCGTTGCATAGATTGGTTTGGGGAAGATTTAGCGTCTTAGGAGTTGTATACATTTATCATTTGCTTTTAAGTTTATCCTCATATTGTCCTTTTCTCTTGGATTATCTTTATTCTTCTAGAGTCGATGCCGTCAATATTTAGCTCGATTACATTACACGAGGATTAAGAAGGCGGCCATTGTCACACAATGTGCCTGGAGAGGAAAAGTCGCTCGCAAAGAACTAAAGAAACTTAAAATGGTGACATATTCTTTCTATCATTATTAATGTTTGGCCTCTCAAATTTTAGTATTATTGCTTCAAGTGTTTGCTGATTTTTGAATAATCAACCTCTTATCGCTGTTTACAGTTTATTAGTTTTTTTAAGTCTTGGTCGTATTATAGCTGACCAGTCCAGTAATATGTGTCCATATCCACTTCGTAATCAAAGAAAATGCAAGGTCATTCACCGCCTGCTTCTCACTTGCACCACGTTCTGGTTCAGGAATATAAAAGTAGGACATGAGAAATGGCAATCGGCTCATGCAAATGTGTCCTTAAGATCTCACAAGAACTAGTCTCTCGGTCTTGCGAAAGCGGAAATAACTCTAGTACAGAAGTATTCACATTTGTTGGGAAATTGGTTTTGCTGTCTGTGTCCTGTGCTCATTCCTGGCTTCTGATTTTGAGTTTAAGTGTGCTTATAATGGTTCTGTTTGATCTGCTTGTTTGCTTTTGATTTATATGGGTACTTTAGTGTTTCTGATTATTTCTATTTTTCTGTTTAGGCTGCCAAGGAAACCGGTGCTCTCCAGGAAGCCAAGAATAAACTGGAAAAGCAAGTTGAGGAGCTTACATGGCGATTACAGCTAGAGAAGCGAATGAGGGTAAATAGATTTATAAGTTCATTACTCTCTCTCTCTCTCTCTCTCTCTTTCGAGGAAGAGTGTAAACCGAGAGATGAATAAGTCATAATATTTGACTTTATTGTGAGTGACTTAACGTCATCTCAGTTAAGTTTGTGCAAAATTGGTGTAGAATAGAGGTGCAAATAAATTCGTCTATTTAAACGTTTCTTGTGGCTTTGCAGAGATTTTCTTCTTATTCCTTTAGTATTACTTGTATAGTTTCCTTATCTCTAGCTTTTTTTGGACCATGTTTCAAATACATCGGCACATATTAGCTTACTCATTTTTCATCGTGCAGAACTTCTATGATACTGTACTCTTCTCTCTTTATTACTAGCTTGTGAACACGGTGTTGTAAACAGTCGGTACCTTTTTCTAGCTGCATACAGCTTTTACATCTTGCTGACTAATGTTTCATCTCTTCTCTGGCTGTAGTCTGACTTAGAAGAAGCTAAAACTCAAGAAAATGCAAAACTACAATCTGCTTTGAAAGATATCCAATTGCAATTCAATGAAACAAAAGAAATGTTGAAGAAGGAACGGGAGGCTGCTAAAGAGGCTGTAGAAGAGGCTGCTAAAATGGCTGCAGCGCAAGCTCCTGTTGCACAAGAGATCCCCGTGATCGACACTGAAATGCTGGATAAGCTTACTCTTGAAAATGAGAAACTCAAGGTAATCCATTTTAGCATTGGAAATGTCGCGTGTCTGTTCTGGTAGACAGAAACCAAGAGAGTGCACTGTCATCTATTTTATTTGATATTTCTCTTTCGTTCATTGATTATTAATTGCAGGCTTTGGTAAGTTCCTTAGAAAAGAAAATTGATGATTCAGAGCAAAAATTCGAAGAAACAAACAAGCTTTGTGAAGAACGGTTAAAGCAGGCGTTGGATGCAGAATCAAAGATAATTCAGTTGAAGACAGCTAGTCAAAGGTAATTGTGATGACATGGTTACTTTGTAAAGTTACTAAACGTTAGATTGATTTCACTAATTGTAAATGAATGAGATAATATATTAGTATAGTGGGTAGCTTTGTTATATCATTTTGGGTAATTCTCCTTTTAGTTACTCAATTGTTGTGATTGAGCATTAGTATCTTCGTTTTGTAGTCTCCAAGAAAAGCTTTCTGACATGGAATATGAAAATCAACTACTGCGACAGCAAAGCTCATCACATTCCACACCTGTAAAGCGGATGTCCGAGCATTTGGCAACTCAATCATCTAAGGTTCACATGTTTGTTTGTTTGTTTTTTTCTTCTTTTCTGGCTTTTCTCTTTTTGAACTTAATGTGTGAGTTTGGTTTTTTTACTTGCAGAGTATGGAGAATGGTCACCATGAGAATGAAGACCATAAAGTAATTCAACACCCTACATATTGATGTTGTCGCAAATTATGAAGTATACTTGGTTGTGTGTCTAATTATGAGGTAATTGTTCCTGCAGGAACCACTGAGTGCAACACCTTCTCGCAGATTTGGAACAGAAGTTGATCAGAAACTAAGGAGATCCCAGATCGAGAGACAACATGTATGCATGGACAGTTGAAATACGTAATCTGACGACATTTTTTATTGTTCACCATTATTTATGGAGTAGTATCTTGCTGCAGGAGAGTGTGGATGCCCTTATGAAATGTGTGACCCAAGATCTTGGTTTCAGCCAAGGAAAGCCAGTTGCAGCATTCACTATATACAAATGTCTTCTTCACTGGAAATCATTTGAAGCTGAAAGAACTAGTGTCTTTGATCGCCTCATTCAGTTGATAGGTTCTGCGATCGAGGTAATAGGATGCTCTAATTAGAATCATTAGTCTTACAATATGTTAAAAAGAATGATAACTAAAGTTGTGAGGATTCTCTCTTTTTTCTTTTCTTTTGCAGAATCAGGATAACAATGACCATATGGCTTATTGGCTTTCAAATACGTCTACTCTGTTGTTCTTGCTACAAAAGAGTCTGAAGGTTGCCGGTGGAGTTGGTTCAGCTTCAATGCGGAAGCCGCCCCCTGCACAATCATTTCTTGGGAGGATGACCCAGGTAACTATGATTTTTCTCACATTTCCTTGTTCTGCTTATGTAAGCTCGCATTTCCAACTAAATGTTTTGTTGATTCTCACAGGGATTTCGCTCATCTCCTTCTTCTGCCAACATGGTTGTGAATAGCTTGGATGTTGTGCGCCAAGTTGAGGCAAAGTATCCTGCATTGCTTTTCAAGCAGCAGCTCTCAGCTTACGTGGAAAAGATATATGGAATTATTCGAGACAACTTGAAAAAGGATTTGACAACATCGCTCTCCTCATGCATCCAGGTAACTATGAACTTATGTATTTCACGCGTCATCAGATTGGGAGTATCTTATATAAACTGCGTTTGGATACAAATTAGCACAATTTCTGCTTGGTAGATACAGAGGTATTCATGAGAAGTCGGTTTAAATTTCTAAAAGTTGCTTTAAAAGTGTGTTTTGCTTATGCTTATAGCATGTATGACTCAAAAAACGACCACTGGGATCATCATTACCACAGACAGGTCCTAAAATTTCTCCTGAGATCCCTGGCCGTTTTAAATGCTTATTTAATAGATGGAGTACTAAATTATCAACCAAAACACTAAAAATAAAAATTATTAATGAAAAAGAAGAGAAAATTGAGTCTTGTGACATTTTTCATCTTTCCTAATTATGCTGCCATTTTTTATGTCCATGTTGTACCTTTCAATAACGTGACATGAAAACTCAGGCACCAAGGACATCAAGAGGTAATGTACTGAGAGCATCCAGTCGATCGTTTGGTAACAAAGATTCTCCAACTAGTCACTGGCAGGGCATTATTGATAGCTTGAATACGCTCCTCGTAACACTGCAAGAAAACTTTGTATGGGACTTCTCTTTAAATCAGATGATTTTGGACGAGATTGATTTTTATTGCATGGTTAGGCTCATGCATGGCTGTTATGTTCCTGCAGGTTCCACCAGTTCTTGTGCAGAAGATCTTTACTCAGATTTTCTCATATATCAATGTCCAGCTATTTAACAGGTAAGATCAGTTTTCTAGTTATCTTCATTTTTCTGTCTTGTTTGGCTGTTGACATAGATGGCTAAACATGCTGTTGTGTGTTGCTGCAGTCTTCTCTTACGTCGAGAGTGTTGTACATTTAGCAACGGGGAATACGTGAAGGCCGGGTTGGCTGAACTAGAAATATGGTGTGGTACTAAAGCAAAAGAAGAGGTACGTAGTCTTTCTCTATGCTTCATATTGCCTTTATATATCTACGGCTCCATTTGAGTAGCCAATCTCTTTTATTTATTTTTGAGATTTTATGCTGTTTTGGCTGAGATTCCTTGCACATGCAGTATGCAGGATCATCTTGGGATGAACTCAAGCACATCAGGCAAGCTGTTGGATTCTTGGTACGTCAATAATGTTCTTAATTTGTGCTTCATGTGATTTTCTCTTGATCTCTGCAAAGCAAAATTTGCAGCTGTTATTTTTATCTTCCCTGATAATAGTGTAGATAAATGCAGTAACGTTGTTAATACTACTGTAACACAGCTAAAGTGGGTTGGATAATTGATGTGCAGGTTATACACCAAAAGTCTAGGATATCCTACGATGAAATTATAAATGACCTCTGCCCTGTAATACTCTGTTCCCCATCTCTCGTTCTGTCTTTCTCTTACCTTATCTCTCTTGATTTGTTGACACTGGATTGTTAATTTTATCTTCAGATCCTGAGCGTCCAACAGCTGTACAGAATATGCACGCTGTATTGGGACGATAACTATAACACTCGGAGTGTATCCCAAGAAGTAGGTTCCAATTATAAATTCCTTTCTCCGTCTTCTCTTGTTATTGGTATTTAGTGCCATGTTGCTTAATCATGTTGTGTATCAAAAGGTCATCTCCAGCATGAGGGTACTAATGACGGAGGACTCTAATGATGCAGAAAGCAATTCATTTCTGTTGGATGACAATTCAAGGTGAAATTTCTGTTTCTTCCTAAATTTTACCATCGTGAAGTTGTAAATCCTTGTATATAATTCGCTGGTGAACACTCTAGTCCAATTTTCAATAGCAACTCAGATGTCACAGGATCAGTTTCAGTTCTCTTAGGTTAGTATCCAAAATCTCAACCAGTCGACTAAGTCGAGTCTTTCTACAGTTGGTTTGGTTGATCTTCAATAGGTAGACCAAGGACTGAGCTAATTTGTTATGCTCCTGTAAAAGGTGGTTTGGTCTTGAATAGGTAGATCAAGGACTGAGCTAATTTGTTATGCTCCTGTAAGACAGAGTTTACCATCTAAATTCTCAACATCTCTCCTAACATTCTCTTTTATGAATGCAGCATTCCCTTTTCAGCCGAGGACATGTCAAACTCATTGCAAGAGAAGGGATTCTCAGATGTCAAACCTGCACTGGAACTTCTTGAGAATCCAGCCTTCCAATTTTTACTTGAGTGAGACAGTGGAAACACACAAGTATATCAGTTGGGTAAAAGCAGTGGCTGCCACTTTACAGAGTTTGAAAGCAATTTCCCAGGTTTTTTCGGGTCTGCCATCTCATGATGTAAAATCTCCTCCCACCAATATATATATATCTGGTTTTACCTCCATGTATGTTTCTCTAAAATCCCCTCCTTTATCATCAATACATCCTCCATAAGCCATGTCTGTATAATTATTCTTTACACCTAGATTTGTAGAATTCCTAGTGGGTTCAGATAGTTACAAGGAGGGTTGGGTTTGGTTTATTACCCTCCCACCAAGTGCATTTTGGTGTCGGTTTTGGTGTCTCATGTTTTTTTGTCACATTTTTTTTTGTCTTTGGGTGCCTGGGGCAACATATTCTTTGTAGTAGGACTAGGGAGGTATAGGAGGCACAGAGGAAGAGGAATATTTTGCAATTTGTAATGTAGTGGTGGGTGGTGGTGGGAGCTGTTCTTTAAAACCCCCCCTCCCATTTTTCGCTGTAATATAAAAGTTAAACACCAATTATATGAACAGAAATATTTATTTTAGGGGAATTCTTTGTTATTCGGTATGTTTCTGTACACATCTTGTAATACACTGGATATGAAATTTTAGTGGAGCGTGGCTTTGTGGAATAAGAAAGGAAATGATTCATGTGTTGCTGCTCGTGGTTATTCTTATATTTTGTAATTATGTACTCCCTCCTTTCAAAGAGATAAATAGAAGAGAGAAATGGTCCCAAAATTGTTAAGAAAGAGAGACGTGGTCCCTAATGTGGGCAAAGTAGTAATTTTGAAATATTTGACTTTCTTTTTATAGGAATAAGCCTATTTTTGGAAACGTTGCCCTTTTATCGCCCTTTTAGTTTAGGTTTTTAGTAGATTTTTTTAGTGTTCTTGTGGGTGTCTTGTCCTTTTTGTTTGTCTTCTACTTTATGGATATTCTCTATGCACTCTTATGGCGTTTCTTTGTGATTTCAATGGAGATTTTGGATGAAAGTTCAAGTGTCGTTCTCAAACTCTCAATTTTATGAGAAGAAAAAACCCTATCAAAATGGTTGGATTATAATTTCAAAACCATTCTTTCAATCTCCGGATTTCTTGGTGCTTTTGTTGGTAGTTCGTTAGTTCTCTTCACGAATTACACTTTGTTAATACCTTTTAATTGTATTTTGATCTTTGATTTTGATGTTTTTGAAGTCAATGTAATTTCTATTTTATCATGAATGAAATTTTATAAGATTTATTCAAAAAGAAAAATACATTAAATATATGGAAACCTTTATTATTATTATTAGGGATATTTTGACTTTGGGTCATAAAAAAGTGACCAGAATTGTGTTTGGGTCACAAAAATATTTTAATTAGAGTTTGGGTCACAGGACCATGGTTGACCGTCTTGACCGTTACATAAATAAATTTATTTTTAATTATTTTATATTTTGCTAACGCCGTTAACTACCAAAAATAAAACATCCTGTCATATTTTGTTTCTCGTTGCTACAGGATCAAAATCTAAGCAAAACCCCGAGAAGTTAGGTTTGAAGTTTAATTGAAGGATGTCATCGCCAAAACAGGAAAACAAGGATCAAGTTCACCGCTGTCACTTCCTCTCAAAATTCTAAGCATATTTCCTCCCTTAAAATTCCTTAAAGAAACAGCTAAAAGTTGCAGGAGATGGACTTACTCCACTAACAACCATCTCATCAAGGATCTCCTCAGCATCTTCGAACCTTCCACATGAACAAAGGCATTTTATAACTGAAGTATAGGTTGATACTGTTGGGAGAATCCCTTTCTCTTTCATCGAACTCAACTTATCAAGCGATAGATCTGGTTTATGCGCACGGCTGTAAACATGAAGAACAATGGAATATCTAGTCATATATGTATCTATTTCCCTCTTCTTCATTTCATCCAACAAGTTCTCAGCCTTTTGAATGATTCCTTCAAAATGAGTTCCCCGGTGTAAGACTGTTCTGCGGAAAATTCCATTTAAGAGAATATTAATACTTGAAAACACTTTCATAGTCCTCACACTGTAAATTACAACTTCCATAAACTTTCATAGTCTTCACACTGTAAATTACCTCAATTCATCATCATAGAGCGACCATTAAAGTTCAAATTATTATCATAATCAATTACTAATTTTCCCCAAAAATAAAAACACAGAAGTTGAGCCAAAAAAACAACAAATATACCTCAAGTTCATCTTCTTCACCAGATTGCTATTATAAACCCAACCTTGTATGAAGTTTAATAAAGCCCCAACTGAACCTTGTTATTGTGAATTATTAGAGCAAGAAATAAAGAAGAAAGAGTTTTGATATTATTCCAATAATTGTTCATCCTACAGACAAAAGAATTTCAGACAGTATTAATACTCTAAGTATTACAGGACAATGACCTTGACTGTTTACCTTGACTATTATTCCTAATAGCCCCCCTCAAGTTCATACAGGCAGACACAAAGATGAACTTGAAAAACAAAGTGAAGAAAAATCAGTGAAGTAAAGCTAAACCAGTAAACTGAGAAGGTAAATCAGAAGCTTCAACAACACCATTGGAAGAATGACAGTGTTCAACATCTTCAGTTGCAGTAGGTGTTCCCAAAAGTTGTTGAAGTAAAGAAGAAAAGGCTGGAAAGCAAAGTCCTTTGGTAAAGAGATCTGCCAGTTGATGTTGAGAAGCAATATGTTGAACTGTAATAAAACCATCTAGTACCAAATCTCTGACAACATGATATTGCACCTCTATGTGTTTTTCCCTGGCATGAAACACATGGTTAAAAGCTAAGCAAATAGCTGATGTATTATCACAGTATATTGTAAAAGGATAATTCACTGAAACATGCAATTCCTTAAAAAGGTTAGACAACCACTCCAATTCAGATGCAGTAACAGACAAGCATTTGTACTCAGCTTCAGCAGAAGATCTTGACACTGTAGGCTGTTTCTTACTTGACTAAGAAATTAAAGAACTCCTCATAAAAACAGCATAACCTGATGTAGATCTTCTTGTATCAGGGCAACCAGCCCAATCAGAATCAGTAAAAGTTGTTATTGAAGAAATATCACTTTTTCTCAAAGTAATTCCTAGTCCAATGGTACCTTTCAAATATCTTAGAATTCTTTTTACTAACAAGAAATGCACATCTGTTGGAGCATGCATAAACTTTGAAACATAATTTACCCCAAAAGCAATATCAGGTCTTGTCATTGTTAAGTATTGTAAACTTCCAACTAAAGTCCTATACTCAGCAGCATTTTCAAGTAAAACGCCATCATGTATAGAAGCTATGGATTCCTTCACAACTGGAGTATTAGCAGGTTTACATTCCAACATATCTGCCTTAGTAAGCAATTCTAAAACATACTTTTTCTGTGTTAAGACCATAGTATCCACTGTTCTTGTTACTTCAATCCCCAAAAAATAACTCAGATCACCTAATTGCTTCATTGCAAATTCAGTACTTAAAGATGTGACTAATTTATGTAGAAGAGTATCATCATTACCAGTTAAAATAATATCATCTACATAAAGCAGCAGAATCATGATAGAAGAATTTGAAGTATATATAAACATTGAGTAATCACAAATAGACCTGACAAAACCAAACTGTACCAAGAAAGTACTAAATCTATCAAACCAGGCCCTTGGTGCCTGTTTCAAGCCGTATAAACTTTTCTTCAATTTACACACATAATCTGGATGAACAGGATCAATGAAACTCTGTGGTTGAGCCATATATACATCTTCAGTTAAAAATCCATGTAGAAAAGCATTAGACACATCCAATTGCTTGATATGCCAATTATGAGTAACAACTAACACCAAAACTACTCTTACTGTTGTAAATTTAACCACAGGACTGAAAGTCTCAGTATAATCAACTCCATCTTGTTGATTATATCCTAAAACCACTAATCTCGATTTAAACCTGTCAATAGTACCATCTTCTTTCAATTTAATCCTATACACCCATTTGCATCCCAGAATATTCAGATGTGACTCAGGTTTAACAAGATCCCAAGTGTCATTGTCTTTCAAAGATTGATGTTCTTCTTTCATTGAAATTTGCCATTTAGTTATTTTAACTGCTGATCTAAATGTTTTTGGCTCAGGAGGAATATCGAATAAAGAAGTAAAAGCACAAGGAATTGGATGTTTAATGGAAGTATGCATAACATGATCAGGATAAATTTTTGGTTTTGAAATACCTTTCATAGATCTTGTAGTAATAGTGGTTGAGGTACCAGAAGAAGGATCATCAGTAGACAATTCAGGTATGACAGAAGATGAAATAGTAGGAGAAGAAGATGACAAAGAAGTAGTTGAATAGTAAAATTCATTTTATGAAAAGACAACATTCCTAGAAATATGAAGTTTCCTAAGAATTGGATCATAACACTTATAACCCTTGTGCAAAGAGCTATAACCTAGAAAAACACATCTGACAGATTTAGGAGAAAGTTTATCATGTCTAGATTGACCCAAAAAAGGATAGCAAACAGTTCCAAAAACTCTTAGAAAAGCATAATCTGGTACAGTTTTATAAAGAACTTCAAAGGGAGATTTATTTTGAAGAACAGGAGTAGGAGTTTTATTGATTAAATAAGTAGCAGTTAAGAAAGCATCAAACCAAAAATGTTTTGGAAAAGATGCATGAAAAAGAATAGTATTACCCATTTCTGTAACGTGCCTGTGCTTTCTCTCAGCAAAGCCATTTTGTTCTGGGGTTTTGGGACAAGAGACTCTAAGATTAATACCATGATCAGCAAGATAAGTGCCTAAAGGTCCTTTAATGAGTTCACTTGCCCTATCAGTTTGAAAAGATTGAATTTTGGTAGAAACTAAATTTTCAGTTAAAGTTTTGAAATTAATAAAGCATTTTAAAACATCAGATTTCAGCTCCATTGGATAAATCCAATGAATCCGACTAAAATCATCTATAAAAAGAATATAATATTTATATCCTTGCAAAGAAGACACAGGGGAATGTCCCCATTCATCATAATGAATTAAAGATAAAAGGAACAGAGGCATGAGATAAAGAAGTGGAAAATGACAATCTTTTACTTTTTGCAAGCTGACAAGGATGACAGACTTTAGAAGAATTAAAAGAATTTAGAACAATATGTTTATTAGAATGAAGTTGATGAATGATTTTAGATGAGGGATGACCTAGTCTACTATGCCATAATTCAGAAGAAGCATGCAGAGATGAAAAAGCATGATGAAATTGAGAAGAAGAAATAAGATAAAGATTATTAACTATTCTCCCCTTAGCCAAAAGCATATCAGTAGATAAATCTCTAGTTTCATAACCACTTGGATCTAACCTAAAATAACAATGATTGTCTGTTGTAAACTGTCCTACAGATAACAAATTATGCTTCATTGCTGGCACGTGTAAGATGTTGTGTAGCTTAAAACTAGTATCAGCAACATTCAAAGTAGAATCACCAGAAAGAGCTATGGATAAGGACTTACCATTGCCAATAGTAACTGCACCCTTGCCCTTATAAGAAGAAGCATTTTGAAGTAGAGAACAATCACCAGTCATATGTGCAGAGGCACCAGAGACTGAAAGCCATTGAGTAGATGAAGATGGATCATCATTGACAGGTATAGTATTCATATGCAAACCAGTAAACTCCTGAGAATGATTGGTATGTACATTACTGTTGCCTTGAGAAGTAGAAGGAGGATAATAATGAAAATGGCATTTGCTGGCATAATGGCCCTTCTTCCTGCATATTTAACACTCCACCTGAGAAAAATCCCATTGACCTCTTCTAGCATCACCATTAGGTACTGAAGCACCATTTCCACTACCAGTTCTAGTATCACCACTACCAACACCAGTAGTCCTATTCCCAGTAGATTTGTTATTACCATATGGAGCACCAGAACCAGTTTTCTTCTTATTACCAGGATGAGAATTATAGCTAGAACTAGCACCACCTCTACCACAGAAAGCAGTTTGATGTTGAGCATAAAAAAAAACAGCACTGTCCTGTGCTTGATCAAGAAGCCATTGCTCATGTGTAATTAACCTTGCCTTTAACTCACCAAAAGTATAAGGAGTATCTCTATGCTGGGCAGATATCACAAAATTATCATACTCCCTGCCTAATCCATTTAACATTTGCATTAACAAGTTTGAGTTGCTCACTTTTTCTCCAATAGTAGCAAGAGAGTCTGCAATAGTCTTGATCTTTTGTAAATACACAGAAACAGACAAATTTCTTTTTCTAATGCCATACAATTGTTGTCTTAACATATTTTTACGATCTATGTATTGTGTTTTGAATGTACTTTCAAGAAATTCCCAAATATCTCTAGCAGTAGTTAATCCTAAGACATCACCAGAAATAGATGCTGTAAAGGTAGCTTTTAAACAACTTATGGCAAATCGATCCATTCTTCTCCACTGAACCCATTTTGGATTTAAACTAAGAACCCCATTAATCAAAATCTTCTCCTCAGGTTCTTACAAATCACCATTAACATGACCATAAAGATCAGGAGTAATTAAAACTGACTCAAATTGATCACGTCATAAAAGAAAGTTCGAAGAATCCAATTTGAGAGATACAAAATTCGAAATATTTGTGAAAGGTAAAGTAAAATTCACAGAATTACCAGAATCGGAATTTTCTGCAGCGGAAGCCATATCTGTATGATGATTGATGTTGTTGATGTTAGAATTTCCCTTGCTACGCCTGGTACTGACTGGCATACCACAGATTCACAAATTGATCGAAGTAATTTCAAGATTAGGTTTAATCATGAATAAAATTTGTGGGGAAAATTTGTTGAAATTGATTGAGAATCAAACAGAAAAAGGTATTGAAAAGATTTTTATGTTTGATGATAAAAGATTGTTATGTTTTGGATCAGAACCTATCTGATACCATGTGAATTATCAGAGCAAGAAATAAAGAAGAAAGAGTTTTGATATTATTCCAATAATTGTTCAGCCTACAGACAAAAGAATTTCAGACAGTATTAATACTCTAAGTATTTCAGGACAATGACCTTGACTGTTGACCTTGACTATTATTCCTAATAGTTATCATTATAAACCGTAACTTCCCACCAATTGAAACCTTGTTAACATCAATTAATCCATTGTGAACATAAATTGAAATCCCAATTGAGTACCACCAGACCTTATTAATCTCTTAAGTTCATCTTAAAAAATCAATGGCCGCAACTCAATCTTTCTTTGGTTCCCCAAATCGTAGCTTTTTCAAATTTTAAAAGAATTTTTTGGTCATAACTTCTCAATATTGTTGCTGCTACTGTTTCAAAACCCTAACTGATAATCCCTCAATAACGATTCTCCCCCTTTAACTGAATTTATTGTTCTTTAATTTCGGATGTTCACATCTGAAAAATTCGTTTTTTCAGGGAAAACTTAATAGTTTTTTTTTTTTTTGAAGCTTAAAAACTTAATAGTGGTAAAGTTAGTACATACTATGTAAAATATAGTTTAGTTGGTCATTTCATATTTTAACCTATTTTCTAACAGTCAAGATAGTCAACCATGGTCTTTTGACCCAAACTCTAATTAAAAATATTTTGGTGACCCAAATGCAATACTGGTCACTTTTTTGTGACCCAAAATCAAAATATCCCTTATTATTTTTTATTTTTTATTGAAAGCGCTGAGAGAGGCATTTTATTATCAAAAACAAATAAAGTCTATTACACTTCGGCAGCAGGTAACCTAGCTCCTATGCCTTTTTTAATCACGATACCAAGTCTATGAAAAAGTGAGATACAAAACTTGTAATTAGCATCACGACTAAGGAGACAGTTTCGTAACCTCTTCAAGAATGCAATCAATTCATAACCCAATTCACCCAACGTGGTGAATGCTAGGACTTGAAACCCATATCCATGCGTAGAACACGTCTCCATATATTTGTTACGCTTCCGAGTGACTGCCATATAAATAGTTTGGCCTGGTGTGAATACTGTAGTGCTGGCGGTAGTAAAGGGTGAAACACCCGTAACATCCATGCATATGTCTTTCCCGTCCTCCCAATTGAGTACCAGGATATCCGCAGGTCGAAGGGCAGTAGATGTGTTTGAGGAAAAGCCTAGTGAGACTTCCTTCTGTGCCACTACACCAACCTTATATCACATATTCGCAATGACATCTTTCACCTTGTAATGTCTAAATTTTTGCCCAACTTCACCCGCACAGTGAACTGCATGGTCGCCAAAAATATCCATGTTTCTATTACAGAAAGGGCACACAACATCTTTATTGAAAATAGGTATACCGTAGTGGTACATGAGCACTGATCGGAACTGTCTGGGGCCAATGGATTGGTTGAGTCCTTGAATGGGGATAGCCTTAAGAAATTCCATTGCATGCGGTGCTCTGTTGCTAAGCAAGAGAGTTGAGTCATGTTGTGTTAACGAGAAGCTAGTGGGGATATTTTCCTTTACGACACCAAAGTAGATAACTGCCAATTTCTTCATAAATTGGGGAGTAGCATCATTGATGTCGAAAGTATTGGGAAGCCCACATGACTGAATAAATGATTGCAATGCATGCTGGTATCTGTGGATTGAGTTCTGTAGGTGTTGTGTATGTGCACATGAGGCAAGGAAGCAATACTGACCGGTATCTTTCATAGTGTACACACCTAGGCCCCCATATTTAATAGGAAGTGTAGCCAGACGTTGTTGAAGCGGAAAAAAACCAGCACCGTCACCCACGATGATGTTCTGAAGGTACTGCATAAGATGTTGGTCATAGAAAGAAGCAGCACTTTGAATATCAATGGGGTTGGTTGTCCGGAGTGTAAAATATAGTCTGGATACACCGTTGCAGATCCTTAAAAGAAATAACTCGCGTTAAGGGTCACGCAGTTTCTTAACCTTGTCCATGAGGAGAACGGTCTTCTCAACTCTACCCTGAACCATATCTTTGCAATATTGCATGTCCAAACTGACGGCACCTCCCAGAAGCTTTACTCCAACAGCAGGCTTACGAATCGCAGCAGGAAATGTACCTACCGTGTCTCTCCTTGGGTCGAAAGAGGGCAGGAATATTTCAGTTTTGGTTATGTTCAATTGTAACCCCTCCTTGGACCATCTTCTTGAATAATCTTAAGAGCCTTTGCAACTTCCATTGTATCTCCTGCGATGGTCCCGTCATCGAGGTACCAAGCATGTAGATCCAAGGAGCATTCGGCTGCAATTTTTACCGCAATGGGATGTAAAGAAAGAGCAAATAACAGGGGACCCAGAGGGTCTCCCTGTTGTACACCTTGGGCAGATAGGAGAATAGATTCATTATAGTAGAGACGTGCTGGTTTCGAATAACAAAACTCAATCCAGCGTGAAATGCATGGACAGTGAGCTCGCACTTCTAAATGAGTGTGGACCTGTCAACCAAGTTAAACGTGTTCATGAAGTCTATGAGCAGCATTGTCTTTGTGTTATCATCACTTTTCAACTCTAGAAGTTTGTTAGCTGAGTGCATTATGCCTTCACCGCCGCAGGGGATACCTACTCCATACTGATATGTACCTAAATAAGAGATCATATCTTTGGTGACCACATAAGCAGCGAGTTTGGAGCACAATCTTCTCCAAATTGTGCCCACAGCTATGGGTCTGACACCTCCCCCTAGTTTGAGTAGGGGAGTTAATGGTGCGCTGGCGACAAATTCTCCAAGAATGGGTGGGCACATACCTGCTAGGAGAGTTATTTTTTAGTATTATTATTTTAATGAAATTGTACCACTGAGGGTATTTTATTAGAAAATAGAAAATATAGTGCTTACATATCGGTAGAGGGAAACCGGGCAACAAGCTGGGCACCCACACCTTTTTGAATTATAATACCTAGTATATTAAATAAGGACCCGCCCACTTTACGATTTGCATCTTGACTCGCGAGACAGTTCTTCAACCTTGTTAGATAGACGCAGGTGTCTTCTCCAAGTTCCCCTAAAGTCGTGAAAGCCAAAACACTAAACCCATAACCGTGAGTGACACATTTATCCAAGTATTTAGCACACTTACGAGTAACAACTGTTTTTTGGTAAAAACTGATTCTGCTGGAAATGGAAAATTTGGGTGTGCCACCGAGAAACGAATTTAAACCCTAAACCAATGCACTACATGGGAGTACTTTAGATTCGAGAGATCAATCTGTACAATTCTGGCCTAAACCAAGAAATAGCCGTTCCAGTCTTGCTTCGGTCACAAAATGAAGGAAAATGGTTGATCTTAGGGGGGGAAGCGAAGAAGGTGTTGAGATCAGAATGGTTAACTCTGAAAGTGTGGTTGTTTTATGACTTGTGTTTAGGGAGGGAAGCGAAGAAGGTGTTGAGATCAATCTGTACAATTCTGGCCTAAACCAAGAAATAGCCGTGGAACTCGCCTGCGGGATGCAAGCTATGAGTTCTTTGGTGTTTTTCTGGATACTTATGTATGATAACCGTTGTTGGTTGAAATAGGTTGAAAACCTATTTATATCAGTCATAGTTGCACGCACCCTGATCTCATATGAAGTGGGAGTAGTTGAGTGATGGAGAAGTGGGATCGTGTGAAAAATGTTGAAAACCACGTCTTACTATGAGGGAAGACGGGTCAGTTTACACCCACAACTTCTCTACTGCCACTAACTATCCGATTTTCCTGACACTTTCTCATAATGGGCGTGTTGCATGCCGCACGCTGTAAACCGCCAGATCAATACCCTGATGAACATCCCCCAGTTTGTGACATGTTTGATGTCTCGAGTATTTTCATGGAAAATATGCAGCAGGTTGCAGAGTGGGTCTTGTTTGCAAGACCTAGTAATTTGACCAATCACGCGCAAGCCAGGCGGCGGGCGGTAATATGTTACAAGTCAAATCATGTGACTTGCCGCAAGAAATAGTATGTAATGCTTTTAGGTCAAATAATTAATTAATTTATGAAATCGATATTTATAAAACATCGTTTGTAACCAATGCATATAAAACATCGCTTTTAAGCAAGCAACTCAAAAATAATCGATGCTCGTGAAGCATCGTTATGTAAAGCTCGTTTAAGTTAGTCGCGGAGCTTAATGTCTTAAAAGGAGTGTGACCGGCCATTTTCGGGAAGCTACCAAGAGCCATTCATGCGCGCCAAAGGCAGGCCGGTCGGTCCTTATAGGAGAGTGATGGCTGGCGATCACGGCGTTGTCTTATTGATCGCGTAAAATTAGATCTAGGCCGGTCAATTCGGCTAGCGAAGTTGGATGGCCGAGATGATTTGTGGAAGTTAATGGCTGCTGTTGAATTTATCAAAATTCCTAAGTGCAACGCCACTAGCCACTTTCGGGCGACCGTTTGGGGGCCATATATGCAAGCTGCGGCTTGGCCGATTACAACTTATGGAAGGGGGGTGGCCGGTGATCATGGCCACATCTTGTTGGCCGCCTAAAATAGGAGTTAGGTCGGCCGATTCGACTGGTGAAGTTGAGCGGCCGAGATGATTTGCGGCAGTTAATGGCCGCTGTTGATTCAATTTAGGTTTTAAAAGCCATGTGGCCAACCCATTTTGGGCCAACGGTTTTTGGTGTTGGCGGCATGCTGTGGACCATTCGACCGGCCAGCGCTATAGTCGGGCCGTTAGTGAGCATATCCGCGCCTTGTCCGTCGATCGAAATTGAATCTAGGCCGGCCAATTCGGCCGGCGATGCTGGACGACTGAGATTGTTTTGCGGAAGCAATATACTGCTGCTAGCGTAAATTACGGTTTTGTAAGTCGCGCGGCCAACTAACTTTGGGAAATCGGTTAGTGGCTTTGTTGGTGAGACGAAAGGGCTCCGATTGGCCGAAGTATTAGTGGGCTCATCGGTGTGCCTGATGATACTTGTCTGGTCGCGTCAGGGAGCGACTAAGCTTGATAAACCAGCCGGACAAAACGTGTGGCTGTGATCGTTTTGAGACTGACATGGGAAGCCTATTCCCAATTCCTTAAGGAATTAAGTGCATCGACCAACCAACTTCCACTTTTAATTGAAAGTGCATGTGACGCTTTTAAAGCGATCTGATTGGTCAATGGGAAAGGGCCCCGGCAAGCAGCAACATGGAGCGTGGACGACCGGCCACAGGTTGTGCCTGCTGGAGAAGATCTGTCGGCCAAGTGGCGTGGCCACGCCTCCTTTTGCTGCTGCTTTTACTTGCTGCAGTTCCTCTTTATTTCTTGTTTTCTGATTTTGGTAGGATCTTGCTCCTACTAGCTCCATGATAGATCAATTTCCCAGCTTGCCTAGGTTTGGTCTTGACCAATAGGGTTCGAGATGTTGCGCAGGCCGCAAAAAACCTAATTAATAAAATTAGGTTAGAAAGATTGAATTTTGTGGGCTGACACAAAATCAGTCAATTTCTGGTGAATTTTGTGCGTTCAAACAAAATCACTAATTATGTTTCAGAGAGCAGCATAACTTTGCGTGCTTATGATTGAGTACTTCTATGCACATCTTAATCCTGGCACTTCGGGAAATTCATGCTACTCAGTTGCGAGCGAACATTAATCATCATGTCATGTCAACATCAAGAGTTCTGCTGGGAGCATAACATAGAATGAATACTCGGCAGGCTCCGGCATTAGTGAGTAATGCAACTAGGAGCTTAAATACTCATTAGGCTCTATACTAGTGAACAATTCATCTAGGAGCTTGAGTTTCAATATAATATGAAGAGAGACATAGGCACCCATCAAATATATTCTTCAAATTCCTTGCGGAATATAGACATATCAAGTTCTACTACTTCTGATGCCGGGTCAGGTAGACAGACTTTTAAAGTTTTCACCCTATACTAAAAACCACACCCAATATTAAGTCCCCTGCTTAGCGCGTAACAGTGACATTATTGTGGGGTAAGCATTAGATGGTGACAGACGAAATTAAATTGAAAAGACGAAGCAGGTAGATATTACCAGGAAAATTCTAATCGTCCTTCGGCAATGGGACCGCGCGGCAATAGTCTTCGTAGTAGCGTGTTGCTAGCTCGGCTATGGGGTATGAGTGCTATGGGCCCAGTCATCTATTCCCGTTCATGGAGAAAGAATCCTTCTTCTGTTCGAACTTTGGAAACTCCGTTCGTATAATAAGGGGTATCGACCCTCTTCCGGCTCGTCCGGCTCTGCGCTTTCATCTGCAGCAGCCGAATCCTCTTCGTCACTATCAGCAGTTCCATTACAAGCGTGCCAATCGTC
>JAJJMB010010578.1:2535854-2625712 GCA_023531105.1 Papaver atlanticum
AATGTCGTGTTGTAAGGAGTTGTAGATGCGTACTAGATCAGATGGCGTGGCCGAATATGTGAAAATATCTATGCGGCGTACTTTTGGAGTCTTTGATGCATGTGTACGGCTTCATGTTGAGAAATTCCTGCGGCTCTTACCAAATCATGACGGAATTTGCTACTGATATCGTTGGCACAATGCAGTGCATGGTCACCGTAGATGTCCATTGCTCGATTGCAGCTAGTGCACAGGCTATCATCTTCAAAAATGGGAATGCCCAAGCGGTATTGAAGTACAGATCTGAATTGTCAAGGGCCAATGGCTTTGTTAAGTCCGACTATAGGTAAAGCTTTGAGGAAATCCATAGCATGTGCAGTTTTGTTGGCCTTCCAAAGGTTAGATTCCCTATCAGACAAGGGGTACCTGTTGGGAATCTCTTTTGTAATCACTACCTAGCTCACCCAAAGTAGAAAAGGCTAAAACAGCAAAGCCATAACCCTGAGCTGTACACGTCTCAAGATATTCATTACGTTTACGAGTGACTGCCGCAGAAATAGCATGACCAGGTGTGAAATTGCGAGTTCTAGCACTTGTAAAGGGGGAAACCCCGGTAACGTCCATACAAACATCCTTCTCATCTTCCCAATTGTAGACGAGAATATCAGCGGGCCGTAAAGAATTTGCATTATTGGAGGAGAAACCTAACAAAACTTCCTAGCAACAACTCCAGCTTTGTAACACATGTCTGCCAAGACCTCCTTTACCAGATCGTGTCTAAAAATTTTCCCCACCTCCCCAGCGCAGTGAACTGCATGGTCACCAAAAACATCCATAAGTCTGGTTCAGCTAGAACACACACTGTCTTTACTGAACAGAGGTATCCCAAGTCGATACATTAGAACTGATCGAAACTGGCTAGGACCAATAGCTTGATTTAGCCCATGTATAGGAATGGATTTTAGAAAGTCCATTGTATGAGGAGTGCGGTTGCAGTGCCATAAGGTCAGATCCCGGTCTGTAAGAGAAAAGTTGGTTGATATCCTCTCTTTAACGGCACCAAATTAGATGACTGCCAGGGTCTTCATGTATTGAGGGGCAGCGTCGTTGATGCTGAAATCAAAGACAGATAAACCACAAACCTGGGTAAAAGACTGCAGAGCATGTTGAAATCTGAAGCTAGGGTCTAGGATTGATGGCTGTTTCAAGATAAATTGTTGTAGATGCTGGGTCTGGGCACAAGAAGCTAGGAAACAGTACTGACCTGTGTCAGTCAATGTATATTTTCCTAATCCTCCATCTTTTATTGGCAGCGTGGCTAGGTGTTGTTGGAGTAAGCCAAATCCAGCACCATCCCCCACTATAATTTGACGCAAGTATAACATGAGTTGTGAATCATAGTGAATAGCAGCAGACTGTATAGCCAAGGGGGCGGTGATTCGAAGCGTAAAGTAAAGATTGGAAACACCACTGCAACTGCGCAAGAGTAACAACTCGCTTTGAGGGTCATGCATCTTCTGAACTTTCTACCAAAGGTGCAAAGTTTTATCAACTCTTCCCTGAATAACCTCACTACAATACTGCATATCAAGACTGACAGGTCCCTCTAATAGCTTCACACCACGATATGGTTTACCAATATTGACAGGGAATACACCTTCAAGGTCTCTTCTGGGATCCAATGAGGGCCAGAAAACACCAGTCTTGGTAACGTTCACATGTAAACCTCGAGCTGGACCATCCGTCTGAAGATTTTTAGAGCCTTGGTAATGAGCACTGAGTAGCAATCTTCTCTGCAATTGGGTGCAAGGCTAGGGCAAATAACAGGGGACCCATTGGGTCACCCTGTTGAACTCCTTGGGCAGATGAAAGAACAACATCATTATAATAGAGTCTAGCCGGTCTAGAATAACAAAACTCAACCCAACTGGCAATACTCGAACAATGAGCTCTAGCTTCTCTAATAAGTGTTGATCTATCAACTAAATTAAAAGCATTAGAAAAATCTACGAGCAACATTGTCATGGAGTTATCATGTCCCTTCATCTCCAACAGCCTATTAGCTGAGTGCAATATCCCTTCCCCTCCACAGGATATCCCTACCCCAAATTGTAAATTCCCTAAATAGGCCGTCATCTCTTTGGAGATAGCTGTGGCTGCAAGCTTTAAACACAGACGCCTCTGAATGGTGCCTACGGCTATTGGTCGTATCCCTCTTTCTGGATTAAGTAATGGAGTTAAAGGTGCACTTGCAACAAATTCACCAAGGGAAGGGGGGCACTTACCTGACACCCATAAATTAACCACTCATGTTATAGATTGCAGTAGCTCCTCAGCCACGGCTGCAGCGGCACCACTCATTGCATCTAGCAGGTGCTGTGCGCGGAGTCCAGCTCTTCCACAACCAGTCCCTTTAGGAAAGCTTTTCAAAGCAACAAGAACATTACTTGCATCTACAGTTAATCCCGGGGTGGAGACATTCTATGTAGGGATAGATGGGGGTGGAGCTGATGGGTGTTTCTGCTGCAAGTCATATAGAGTATCAGGGGTAGGTGGTGCAATACCATATGAGGAGAGGATGCGTATAACCGAAGAATAGTGTATCAAGGGTAGGTGGTGCAATACCATCTACAGTTATTATTATTATTATTATTATAAATATTATTATATTATTGGATAACGATTATTACATGAAACTAGTTGGAAGCCTAACAAGCTAAGCTCCAACAGCGTACTACTACATTAATTGAACAGGTTGCCGTGCTAGCCTACCAGCGAGCCTCATGAGGAACCAGCCAAGGGAGCCGAAGCGGATAGGGAGGCTGATTTTGTCGCAAGGGGGGCAAGCTAACTCTACCTTCCACGTCAAATACTGCAATATTGCGCCATCAGGGATTCGAACCTGGTGATAGACGCATTTATGTGTCTATTTTCATCTCTATTATGTATATTGTTAGTACCCATTTTTGTACTAATTTTGGTATTTTATCCCTTTGTAGGTGTTTTTGGAGAAATAGGCTTTTGCGGCAAAATTGGCTCGAAAAGTTGCTAAAGGCTCCTGGGAGGACACTTGCTATTCGGACTCTCATTTTGGAGAAGGGGTAACCCATTTCCAAGCAGCTGCTAAGCACAGACCGGCACTGGATAGGGGGAGGTCACATTTCTTCTCAAATTTTCAAAACGAAAAATGGCGGGAAAACTGTTTACAGAAAACAGAATTTTCCGGTTGGAATTTTGGACGATTTTTAAGGAGATTCAAGGGCTGATTTTCGTTGGGTTAACCCTGTTAGGGATATACAAGTTTGGTATGAGCTGTAGAATCGATTAAACAGGGATAGATATCCGTGTTGGAGCAAAATAGGGAGTATTCATATTTTGAGATGTTTTCGGTTTACAGAAGATGTTTGTGAAGATTTTACGGCAAGATTGGAGTGTATGGAGTCCTTATTCAGTCTTGAGAGAGTTTAAGAGAGTTTGGAAACCAAGTTGACGCGTAAAGAGGGAAGAAAAATCCCGTAACTTGAGGAGAAAAAACCCCGAGAATATTTATGGATTAACTCGAGAGATTTTGTGTTTAGTGGCTATATATAGGTTGATTCGAGTCATATTTAGGGATACAAACAATTTGGTAGAGTTTGGAGAAGTTTAGAGCCATAGAGAAGCGAGAAAAAATCAACTGAAGTCGAGTTCAGAAACTTTCCTGCTGCTGCGAAGAAGAAGAACACGAAGAACATAAGACCCCCAGATTCAGTCGCAGAGGAAGACTTATTTTCAGTGATAACGGGTTACGGTCGCATCTTCCTGCAGTCACCGAAGCCTTTCAGCAACAATTCCGACTTCTGATTTAGACCTTCAGCAACTGCAGAATCCGTTGTTTTAACACTTTTCTCCCTTTTAATCAACTTTTGAGCCATAAACATGTATTTTGAGATTATGATTAATATGAGGAGCTAAACCCCATTGCTGAGGCGATAAAGGAAGCTATTTTTCCAACAAAAAGTGGTATATTCTATTTTATTTATTTTATTTCAATTATTTTTATGATTATTTGCCTTGATTTATAATTGTTTGAATGATTTTTGTTAAGCAATTGTTATTTCTTTTGATAGAGCATGCTTAGCCATAGGTTCTTGATGCTTTATACTTTGGATTTACACTTGTTATTTTGAAAATCTATATGTTGCAATAGCTTAGAATCAAATTAAACGCAAAAATTGAATAAATATAAATACTAGATAAAATCACTTTAAACTTGGAAAAATAGTGGAATCTTAGCCTCAGTGTTCTTTTAATATTGATATCAACTTTGTCAGTGTTTGCTATAATTTTTAGTGATTTTTCTATTTAGTTTTGAATTTAAGTCTAAAGTTATCCTTCACAAGTTCGAGCAACGAATCTTTTTACCACTACAACTACAAAACACATCACCTGGGACCTCCTAGAGCGCATCAACCTTTGAGGAACGTGGATGACCAGCTGAGCTAGATTGGCTGATTATATTATTATTATTATTATTTATTTATTTTTGGACAAGAAACTTTTGATTATTATTATTATTAATTTTAAGGTGCCACATGGGGCTTTTATTAAAAAAAGAAAAAATGATTCAATAATTACACGGTGCGTGCTGGTAGCCTAGCAACAAGCTGGGCACCAACTCAATAATCCCACATGGGGCTTTTATTAATTATTATTATTATTATTTAATTAATTAATTTTATTATTGGATAAAGAGTATTACATTAACTAGTTGGAAGCCTAACAAGCTAAGCTCCAACAATGTACTATTACTTAATTGAACAGGTTACCGTGCTAGCCTACCAGCGAGCCTCATGGGTAACCTAGCCAAGGGAGCCGAAGCGGATGGGGGCTGAGATTGTGTCACAAGGGGGGCAAGCTAACTCTACCTTCCATGTTAATTCCTGCAATATTACGCCATTGGGGACTCGAACCCGGGACCTCCTGGAGCGCATGAAACTTTGGAAAACGGGGATGACCAGCTGAGCTAGGTGCCCGTTTTTTATTATTATAAAAACACACCCGATGGGTTTATTATTATTATTATTATATTATTATTATCTTAGTTTATTAAAAAACAACAGAGCAAGTGTTTTTACAATGAGTTGGTTGGTAGCCGAGCGACAAGCAGAGCACCAACACCTTTTTGAATACTAATAACTAGTCTTTGAAAGAGAAAACTGCCAATTTAATGATTTGCATCATGATCAGCCATGCAATTCTTCAGTCTTCTCAAAAATAAAATTGTATCTTCACCAAGTTCACCGAAAGTTGAGAAGGCTAAAACATTGAAACCATACCCATGGGCTGAGCACTTGTCCAAATATTATTATTATTATTATTAAAACGCACCCCAAGGGTATTTTATTAAGGAAGAAGATCAAGATTATTATTATAAAAACGCACCCCAAGGGTATTTTATTATTATTATTATGATTATTTAATAATATTATTGGATAACGATTATTACATGAAATTAGTTGGAAGCCTAACAAGCTAAGCTCCAACGACGTACTACTACATTAATTGAACAGGTTGCCGTGCTAGCCTACTAGCGAGCCTCATGAGGAACCAGCCAAGGGAGCCGAAGCGGGTAGGGGGGATGATTATGTCGCAAGGGGGGCAAGCTAACTCTACCTTCCATGTCAAATTCTGTAATAATGCGCCATCAAGGACTCGAACATGTGACCTCCTGGAGCGCATCAACCTTTGAGGAACGGGGATGACCAACTGAGCTAGCTACCCGTTTATTTATTTATTGGATAAAGAGTATTATTACATTAATTAATCGGAAGCCTAACAAGCTAAGATCCAACAGCGTACTACTACATCAGTTATTATTATTATTATTATTATGAAACAGCACCTCAACGGGCCTTTAATAGATAAACTCAAAGAGTAATTATTATTGTTGTTGCAAAGAACAGGATTATTATTATTAAAATAAAAAACAAATAAGGTCTTTTACACGTCGGTAACAGGAAGCCTAGCAACAAGCTGGGCTCCTACACCTTTTTGGATCACGATACCAAGTCTGTGGAAAAGAAAATTACCAAACTTGTAATTAGCATCCTGACTAACATGACAGTTCCGTAATCTCTTCAAGAATGAAATCATATCATCACCTAGTTCACCCAACCTTGTGAACGCCAAAACACCAAACTCGTATCCAAGGGCTGAGCACTTTTCCATATATTTTTATTATTTTTTTATTTTTTTTAACGAATATTACATGAAACTAGTTGGAAGCCTAACAAGCTAAGCTCCAACGACGTAAAACTACATTAATTGAACAGGTTTCCATGCTAGCTTACTAGCGATCCTTATGAGGAACCATCCAAGGGAGCCGAAGAGGATAGCGAGATGATTATGTCACAAGGGGGAAAAACTAACTCTACCTTCCATGTCAAATCCTGCAATATTGCGTCATTGGGACTCGAACCTGGGACCTCCTGGAGCTTGAGCACATTAAACTTTTGAGGAACGGGGATGACCAGCTGAGCTAGCTACCCGTTTTATATTATTATTATTATTATTAGATAAAGAGTATTACATTAACTAGTTTTAAGCCTAACAAGCTAAGCTCCAACAACGTACTACTACATTAATTGAACAGGTTGATGTGCTAGACTACTGATGTGTTTTGTAGTTGTAGTGGTAAAAAGATTCGATTTTCGAACTTTTGAAGGATAACTTTAGACTTAAATTCAAAACTAAAATAGAAAAATCACTAATAATTATAGCAAACACTGACAAAGTTGATATCAATATTAAAAGAACACTGAGGCTAAGATTCCACTATTTTCCAAGTTCAAAGTGATTTAATCCAGTATTTATATTCATGCAATTTTCTCATTCAATTTGATTCTAAACTATTGCAACATGTCGATTTTCAAAATAACAAGTGTAAATCCGAAGCATAAAACATCAAAAACCTAGGTCACAGAATGCTCTATCAAAAGAAATAACAATTGCTCAACAAAAATCATTCAAACAATTTTCAATCAAGGAAAATAATCATAAAATAATTGCAATAAAATAAATAAAATAGAATATACCACTTTTTGTTGGAAAAATAGCTTCCTCTACCGCCTCAGCAAAGGGGTTTGGCTCCTCATATTAATCACTTGCTCAAAATACATGTTTATAGCTCAAAAACTAATTATAAGGGAGAAAAGAGTATACTGTAGTCGCTGAAAGTCTAAAACAAAAGACTGAATCGTTGCTAAAAGGTTTCAGTGACTGCAGACAGGAACGATAAAAGCTTTGTGTAGTTGAATATAAGATTGCTTCTCCGACTGACTTTATGGGTCTTATGTTCTTCGTATTCGTCTTCTTCAGCAGCAGCAGCAGAGTTTCTGTACTCGATTTTCTTCGCTTCTCTAGTGATCTAAACTTCCCCTAACTTCTTCCTGCTTTCCATGGGACTCGTACAAGCCTTTATATACACAACAGGCCCCTTTAATCTCGTAGAAATCTTCTTCTTTTCTTTGACAGGAAGTTTCGAACTTTCCTCTTCAAGCCAAAAGAAATCTCTTTTCTTATCTCTGTTTTACGCGTTTTCTCTGATTTTGTCCCAAGATATCCCTGTATATGATACTGCCAAATCACAAGGAAGATATTTTCTCCCAAATCCCACGAAACTTCCATGTGTAACTTGAAAACTTGCCTATTTCCATAAATAGTTTTTTTCCTTCCCTGTTTTATCAAAACCCGATCATCTAGCCCAAAACAGTCCATTCAATCACCCATACCGAGCATGTTTGATCAATTCAAGTCTAACCCAACCAAATCTGACGATTGAATCTTCCCAGTATCGCTCAAAAATCGAACCCTAAAAATCGTTAATGGCTGCAACATTTCCCCCGCCAATTTCTGTTCTTTAAACCGTGAAGAAGTGGAGTCCCCCTATCCAGTCCCGGTCTGTGTTTAGTAGTTGATTTGAAATGGGTTACCCCTTATCTAAAGTGAGAGTCCGAATAGAAAATGTCCTTCCAGGTATCTTTAACAACTTTTCGAGCCAATTTTGCTGCAAAAGCTTATTTCTCCAAAAACACCTACAAAGAGATAAAACACCATAATAAGTACAAAAATGGGTACTAACAATACACACAATAGAGATGAAAATAGACACATAAATGCGTCTATCAAATACCCCCAAACTTATTATTTGCTAGTCCCGAGCAAATCAAAAACAGAAAATAAAATCCTAACTCACTGTCGCAGGCATCGCGATTTTAGCGTGTGCAACAAGCCTTTAAACCCCTAGGTGGCCCTAGTGGCCGAGTTATAGTCTCGGGAAGGTTTACTAGAGATATACCCACAAAACCTTTACTCCAGACCCTAGCTATCTACGCAGAACCTTGGAATGCACTAAAGAACCTCCTTGGTTGGCATACTTATTGATTACGGGAGGAAGTACCCTGATGCGAAATTCCAATTGTTGTATATGAGTTTGCACTCAAGTATACTAAAATTCATATATAAGTGAAAGAGCTCTACTCAGATAGTTGCACTATGGACATCAATATCCGGAATCAAACAAATCACATGAATAGATTAAGAAGATGGATGCAGGAATAGATGGTTGCGAATGGACTTCAATTCCAAGATGAACTTATGACCTAGTGGATTGAGATACTGGTTTGGACTAATATCAACACAGCTGGCATATACAAGGGAACCAGTGGTCGAATTTATAATAAACCTTTATTTATTTTTATTTTTATTTTTTTAACGACATGATTAGATCTTTTGGATCCAAGCGCATGCTTCTTGTCAGCAGATTACATGGTAATTCCCATGGATCCTGCATTCCATGCTTGTTTAGGCGACGGAGACAGGGAGAACACACACATATTGCTATCCAAGTGTTATTTATTCTGATTGGTCTAATTGGCCTAGTCTGGTCTTTTTTTTTTTTTTTTTTTAGTAACTCAATCACTCTATTTCAACCCAGCAGACATCAACATAAAAATTTGCAAAAACAAAAACAGAAGTAATAAGATGATTCCGAGATACGGTGAAACTATCATGTTATTTCTAACACCTGAGCTCCGTGCTTTTATGAATAGACTCTTATAGATGTTTTCATCTAGTCAGATTGGTTCCTCAACTCCTAAAACCAAAATGCTTCCATCCACTTAGATTGGTTAGTGCCATCCTTAATAGGCATAAATTTCTAGGCTTTGGAGTTTAAAATGCAACTAAAAAGTTTTTTCCATACCCCTAAACTTAAATCTAACATTGTCCTCAATGTTCTAAAGATGAAATTAAAAGCACGAACAAGGAGAAACTGTTACCATTTGAAGAAAAAGAGTTAAGGAAAGATATTACCGTGTTGCATGAGAATGGGTTACCTCCCAAGAAGTGCTAAGTTTAAAGTCTTCAGCCAGACATTGGAAGGGATTAGTCACCTCAAATCGTATAACAGTAGTCGGAATAACTGTGGGTCTTCAAAACCAAATAGAGCTAACCAAAGGAAACTGTAATAAACCAACGAAATGAACAAGACTAGCATGCCCTTACCTAGTTTCCTGATTAAGAAATTTATATCTAATTGTGGTTCAGGTTCAGGTTCTATGAAAGGGTCTAAATAAAATATTTTCATTGGTTGCGTTTCTTCATAGGTGGGATCTGAATTATTAGGTCCTAGAGTATGGAAAAACTCAAATAAAAAATTAGAAGCACATAATAATAACCTGAATAATTGAGGATCCTTAAAGTCAATCAAATTTGACTTACACAATTGACCACGATAAAAGTGATGGTCATTTTTAAGCAAATGTGTCGATTTTAATTTCCTAAATCATTTAGGTTTAGTCTCACAACTTAATATTCGACACATTTGGAATATAATCGTTCCCACAGTTGGAAGAAAACTATTTGGTGGGAAAACAAAGTCAATCTGGGTATCATAGCCTGGGCAAACCACATCAACCAGAGGATGGGTTTCTAACGACTGAACTTCTTCCTGGACATCATTAGGTTCGGGAAAACGAGTATGAAGGTAATCTTGTAAAATGGTCGAGGCACAGATATCAGGTCCTAAGAGGGGACTTTCTGAGAGTTAAAGCACATGGAGAATGATAATCACCCCCAAACTTAGAGTTTTCAGTGTCTCTAGTTAGACTAGCCAAATTCTCCCTAATTTCTAGGTCATCAGATTCCTGAAAATAGGCAATTGATTCTTCTAAGTCAAGTTCATCCTCACTCATCTCTACGAGTTCATTTTCTGTGTCTAATACTATTGTTTCTAAATCACTAGACAATAAAACAATATTTTCAGAATAAACTCGTTCCTCTAAACCATTATTGGCTTCGTAATCAAAAGGAAATACTACATCGTCTAAAACGGGGATATCTCTAGACAAATCCTCGTCCTTTTGAATAAGTGAATAATTATTAAAATTATTTGGATTTGAACTAGAAATAACATTATCATTATAAAGCTCAATTTGAGTAACAAATTCCTGATCACTATGCCTACATATTTCAGATTCTTCAGCAACACTATCCTCATCATAATCGTCATTATAATAGCATGGAAATGGTTGAACCTCATCTAAACATGTAGTGTTACCAATTCTAACCTCGTCATCTTGATTATGCAAATAACTATCATTATTTTCAAGGGTATTATTGGAAACACTGTATTGGAAATTAAGATTATTTCGAGCAAGTCTTTCGTTCGTCTCAGCCATCAGCTTGAGGGATTCCTCTATAGAAAGTTTTCTCAATGGTGCAGTTTGTCTATTCATTTCTGACATAAACCTATTTGTTTGCTCAGTTAACTGCTTAAGAGACTCTTCTAAAGATACGGAAGGATCATAAATAGGAACAGAAGGATCATAATAAGGACTAGTTTTCAACAGTTTGATTGTATTGTCCAAAGACGAGGTACTAGCACTATAATAATCCTTATTTTCTTGCTCGTATGACCGGTGTGTGTGTGGATAGTAATTGGGCTCACCATGGTATGAACCATAACCTTCAAAAGGTTGGTGTTCCCAACCACTATTTACACTATGGTCGTAGTGTGAATAATGTCCATTTTGAAACTCAGTCGGATATTCATTGTATTGGCTTCTATCATACCAGTTCGACATTCTTAATTGCAAGGGAATTCCAAACAATCACAAACAAGGCTGACTCGACCAAATCAAACCTATAAAATCTAGCAAACAACAAGCATGATGGCTCCACTTAGATTGTTTCTAGACCAGCTTCTAATCTCCCAAAAGGAAATTGGGTATAGTTTTAGCAAACCTCTCTAGAACGATCCGAATAAAGTAAGTCGAAGAGAAGTAGGGGAAGCTCAGAGGAGCTTTGATACCCCCACCTCTTTGGCAACGCTTCCCTGGGTTACAAGGAGGCTCTAATCGACTTATAGTAATCTTCCTGAACTTTGAGTTAGGCTAACAAGATACCCAATACGGTCCTTTCAAATGACTTTCCTACAAGCTCGTTACCTTATCGGTCTCGTTCTAATCAAGATTTTAGGCTTGGGATCGCGTTTGGTATCGTTTTCCTAAAGCGAGCAAGAAGAGAACGGTGATGAAATCCGAACTCTTATCTTATATGGCCAGGCCTTGCCCTTTACTAGGAAAATAAATGTCCGTATTCAATTCCTCAGCATATGTGCACCTTAAGGAAGACAGTAAACCCGCTGACAGGGGATTCGCGGGTGTTTAAAAGTTTACCTCCTGTACCAGACGGGCGAAGAATCGCTGTAGTCGACTCGGGCCACTGACTCCTGTGTCAATGTGCGAACCCGAAGGGCCGAGACGATATCGTAATCGTCGTCCTTCCCTGCAAACAGTTTATATTTAATTTTAACCCTTCCTTGGGTTTAAAAATAATAAAAGTCCAAAGTCCAATGTCCAAAAAAATAAAAAAATAAAAAAAAAGGTTCAAAAATAAAAATTTACAAAAATAAAGTCCTATTTACAATTTCTAAAAATAAATAAAAAATCTAATTAAAAAAAATAAAATATCTTCGTCTTTTCTCCGTTCTTTTCGCTTTAAGCTTTAGCTCCAAGTCTTTATGAAATCACCAAACTCCTTGACAACTTCTTTTTCTTTTCGATCCAAACTCCAAAACCTGTAGCACACAGAAAAATACCCAAAGAACGTAAAATAAAAAATAAATAAAATAAAATAAAATAAATCTAAAACCCTAAAAACAAGTCCGCGTCGGCGGCGCCAAAAATTGATGTGTTTTGTAGTTGTAGTGGTAAAAAGATTCGATTCTCGAACTTGGAAAGGATAACTTTAGACTTAAATTCAAAACTAAAATAGAAAAATCACTAATAATTATAGCAAACACTGACAAAGTTGATATCAATATTAAAAGAACACCGAGGCTAAGATTCCACTATTTTCCAAGTTCAAAGTGATTTAATCCAGTATTTATATTCATGCAATTTTCTCGTTCAATTTGATTCTAAACCATTGCAACATGTAGATTTTCAAAATAACAAGTGTAAATCCGAAGCATAAAACATCAAAAACCTAGGTCCAAGAATGCTCTATCAAAAGAAATAACAATTGCTCAACAAAAATCATTCAAACAATTTTCAATCAAGGCAAATAATCATAAAATAATTGCAATAAAATAAATAAAATAGAATATACCACTTTTTGTTGGAAAAATAGCTTCCTCTACCGCCTCAGCAAAGGGGTTTAGCTCCTCATATTAATCACTTGCTCAAAATACATGTTTATAGCTCAAAAACTGATTACAAGGGAGAAAAGAGTATACTGTAGTCGCTGAAAGTCTAAAACAAAAGACTGAATCGTTGTTGAAAGGTTTCAGTGACTGCAGACAGGAACGATAAAAGCTTTGTGTAGTTGAATATAAGATTACTTCTCCGACTGACTTTGTGGGTCTTATGTTCTTCGTATTCTTCTTCTTCAGCAGCAGCAGAGTTTTTGTACTCGATTTTCTTCGCTTCTCTAGTGATCTAAACTTCCCCTAACTTCTTCCTGCTTTCCATGGGACTCGTACAAGCCTTTATATACACAACAGGCCCCTTTAATCTCGTAGAAATCTTCTTCTTTTCTTTGACAGGAAGTTTCGAACTTTCCTCTTCAAGCCACAAGAAATCTCTTTTCTTATCTCTGTTTTACGCGTTTTCTCTGATTTTGTCCCAAGATATCTCTTTATATGATACTGCCAAATCACAGGGAAGATATTTTCTTCCAAATCCCACGAAACTTCCATGTGTAACTTGAAAACTTGCCTGTTTCCATAAATAGTTTTTTTTCCTTCCCTGTTTTATCAAAACCCGATCATCTAGCCCAAAACAGTCCATTCAATCATCCATACCGAGCATGTTTGATCAATTCAAGTCTAACCCAACCAAATCTGACGATTGAATCTTCCCAGTATCGCTCAAAAATCGAACCTTAAAAATCGTTAATGGCTGCAACATTTTCCCACCAATTTCTGTTCTTCAAACCGTGAAGAAGTGGAGTCCCCCTATCCAGTCCCGGTCTGTGTTTAGTAGCTGCTTGGAAATGGGTTACCCCTTATCCAAAGTGAGAGTCCAAATAGCAAATATCCTTCCAGGTATCTTTAACAACTTTTCGAGCAAATTTTGCCGCAAAAGCCTATTTCTCCAAAAACACCTACAAAGAGATAAAACACCATAATAAGTACAAAAATGGGTACTAACAATATACACAATAGAGATGAAAATAGACACATAAATGCGTCTATCAACTACCAGCGAGCCTCATGGGTAACCTAGCCAAGGGAGCCAAAGCGGATGGGGGGCTGAGATTGTGTCACAAGGGTCCCAAACTAACCATACCTTCCAGGTTAATTCAATATTACACCATTGGGGGCTCGAACCTGGGACCTCCTGGAACGCATGAAACTTTGGGGAACCGGGATGACCAGCAGGGCTAGCAGTCCGTTGTTAAATCTCTCTCTCTCTCTCTCTCTCTCTCTCTCTCTCTCTCTCATCTGTCCAACCCTAACCTCTATTTTTTTTTGTTGAGGGGCGGGTCTAATTAACCTGTCACGTATAGGGAGGAGAATGGGATGAGATGGACCCGCTTAAGCTGGTCCGATGTGGTCGTTTTCGTACGACGTGGGTCCATTTGCAGGTGTACACCTACCTCCTCAGAGCTCACTTTACGATCGAGCTAGAAAGTAGCACACGTACTTTAGCAAGGCTGCTACTAGAGGGTGCGAATTTGCTAGGGGGTGTACCAACCCAAAGGCAATGACTATGTTGTCCTATATGTATTTTGGTACATCCCCAAGCAATTCGACACCCCTATTAGCTATCTTGGTACTTTAGTGCTTGAAAACAACCTCGTTCTAATCCCATGGACGTACACTAAAACAGGCACGCAACCAGGAATTTATTCAGAACGTACATAGTTGCAAATTGAGAATTTTGCATCCGGCAGCTGAGTGACATCCATATACGATTGTGATAGAACCCGTCACTGCCTAACATTTTCTAGGCACTAGAGGCGTTACTTTTCGCATATATTATGTGTGTTAACTGATCTAATGGTCATGATTCACTCATCACAGATACTTGCCAGCCTGTCTCAGCTGTACGGAATACTCATTTACTATTCTGTTGCTTTAACTCTGTTTAGTCACATGAGTTCTGTGTGTGAGTCATTGTCCTGTCTATATAAAGAACTCAGTCCTGTATCTCTTTTCCTTAACAAGTACAATCAATACAAACCCTTATCTTACATGGTATCAGATAACAATGAGGAATTGATAACTTCCTTCGATCCTTTCAATCACCATTAAACCTGCAACTTTTTTTTTTCAATGACAAAAACCACACAAATCTCACACACATCTTCCGCTGCTCAACGACATCAACAATTACAGAATCATGATTTGTTTCCACCTTTTTCTTCTCCAAATCGAGTTTCACAACCAGTGATCTCTTCACAACCGTCTACTTCTCTACCACAGCCACCACCACCACCACCACCACCAATATCATCTTCATCTAAACAAACTTCTTCGTTATTCTCATCTCATGTTGCTCCTACTGCTACTCAATGATCTTCACCTTTTCTTCAAAAGCAATACAAATTCCCTCATTTACTACAAATTTATCTCAATATCGATTTTTACAACCACAAACACAAACACAACAACAACCACCACCACAACAACAACAACAACAACAACAACAACAACAACAACAACAACCACATCAATCACAACAATCTGCTTTTCACTTTCCACAACAAACATATAATCCTTTTCTATTTCAGAGTATATTTAGTATTCCTTTTCCCAACATTGCAAACTTTGTTTCTGCTAAATTAGATAGCTCCAACTACCTTGTCTGGAAAGATCAAATGGCTTCTATTCTAATATGTACAAATCTATATGGTTTTGTTGATGGAACAATTCCTCAAGAACATCTGATGCTCGTCATCAACAGTGTTCAAGTACCAAATCCAAACTATCTTGAATGGTTACAACTTGATAAGTTTGTTGGATCCCGTATAAATGCTACGGTTGATAAATCTTTATCATCAGAACTTCTTGGAAAACTTTCTGCTAGAGAGAAATGGCTACATCTTGCTAAGCTGTTTATTGAACAATTCTTCGCCAGAAAATCGATGTTACTACACTATATCAAGAAAGGATCTGCAATAATTAGTGACTTTCTACATCAACTTAAGAATATTTTAGATTCACTTGCAGAAATTGGAGAACCTGTTCCAGATGTAGATCTAGTTATGTACGCACTCAAAGGATTGGGAAGAGAGTATATTCATTTTGTGGTAAGTATTCAACATAAAGAACCTCCTCTTCCTTTCTCATAATTGAGGTCTAGGTTGATTAGTCATGAACAATTTCTAAAGGAACAAGAAACAAAATCGTTCTCTTCTCTTGTCACCAATCCAACAAACTCAGCTTTCTATGTCAAGAAGAAGACTTATCCTACTAATTCATCTTTTCCTAAACCTAGTATGTCTTCTGGTTTTCCTTCATTTCACAACTCAAATACTTCTCCATTCACTTCTTTATCATCTCCATCTGGTTTTAAAAAGATTGAGTTCAATTCGACTCAGAAACAAGTTCTTGACTCAGATAATACTCCATGTCAAATTTTTCATAAACTTGGTTATCTGGCTAATAGATGTAGATTTCTCTATATGCAATCCAAGAATAGTGGTCCACCTCAACAGAGAGCTTTTCTTGGTCTTGATCTTAATGCTGGAAGCAATTCTGATTCTAATCTCTGGTTCACAAATGAGTTTGATTATAATGTTCAACCTCCATCCAATTCCTTTGAATCTGGAGGTTATTGGGGACATAGTGCTTCTGTTCCAGTTTGGATACCATATTCTGGTGCATCTAGTCACATGACAGACAATTCAATATTGTTAACTAAACCTACTCCCCATTCTGGTCAAGATCAAGTAATGCTGGGTGATGGTAAGCTTCTACCTATCTCTTTAACATGATCTTCTGTTCTGTCTACTTCAAATGATAATTTTCATCTCAATAAGGTTCTTTATGTTCCTCATATTCAACACAACTTATTATCTGTTGCTAAATTTACACTGGATAATCATTGTGCTTTTATCTTTTATCCATGGGGTTATGAAATAAAGTCATTGAAGAACAATAAGATTCTGGCTAGAGGGAAGGTACAGGATGGCCTCTATCCAATAAGAACTTCTTCATCTCCAGTATCTCCTTTACATGTGGCTTTCTCATCTTTAGTAGCTTCTCCAACTATCTGGTACTCAAGATTAAGTCATTCTGCTCCAAAAATACTTTAAAAGCTTGATGCTGCTGATGCTATCAAGTTATCTACTAAGTCCTTTAATTCTGTATGTGGTTCATGTTAGTTAGGAAAAAAATAAGTGTCTCTCATTTCAGTCAACTGGTTCTGTGTCCAATGCTCCTTTTGTACTAGTTCATTGTGATATATGGGGACCTACTCCTGTGCAATCTCATTTGGGATTCAAGTATTATATACTTTTTGTAGATGATTGCACTAAGTTCAGTTGGATTTATCCTATGAATAATAAAACAGATAGCACTCAGTGTTTCAAGGTCTTCAAGTCTCTTGTCGAGAATCTTTTTGATGTAAAAATTAAACATTTTCAATGTGATGGAGCACTTGAGTTGACTAAAAGTCCTTTTAGAGAATATATTGATTCCTGTGGCATTGATTTAAGAATCACTTGTCCTTATCTTCATCAAAAAAATGGATCTGCAGAAAGAAAACATAGGCATATCATAGAAGTTGGTAATACTTTATGTTTTAATGCTTCTATGTCCATTTTTTGTTGTTGGTTTGATTCATCCTTAGCTGCTGTTTTTCTCATCAATAGACTTCCAACCAAAGTTTTAGACTACAAGTCTCCTTATAAATACTTATATCACACAGTACCTGATTATACTATGCTCAAGGTCTATGGTTGTTTATGTTATCCAAATTTGGTACCTTATAGAAAGGACAAACTTAGTCCTAAATCCTCAGCTTGTGTTTTCTTAGGATATAACATTTATCATAAAGAGTACAGGTGTATGTGGTTACATACTCACAGGATTTATGTCACCACTCATGTGGTATTTGATGAGAATAAATTTACATTTTCTACTCCTCCTCCTTCTACAGTTATGTCTTCTTTTGATGCTGCTATATCTACTTCTAATGAGGTTCCTGTTACATTACAACCATCTACTTTAGTTGATTCATGCATTGATACTTCCCCAACAGATACTTCTAATGTGTCTTCAAAGGATATTTCTTCACCAACTGGGCCCTATCTTGCATCTTTCTTACCAACTTCCACGGATACTTCTCTTCATTGCTCAACAGATACTTTTCCAATCTCAAGGATGCACACAAGGTCTAAGTCAGGTATTCATCTAAACCTCTTTCTAAGGATTTTGTAGCAAATAGGGCTCTTAAGCATCCAGTTCCTTTTTTCTCTTCTTAGCAAAGAAACACCTACTTCTGATCCCAAAACTTTCAAAGAGGCTATTAAGAAACCTGTTTGGATCAAGGAAATGCATAATGAGTATGAAGCTCTCCATAATAATAATACCTTTATTCATGTTCCTTATGATCCTTCAATGAATGTACTGGGTTGCAAATGGGTATTCAAGACTAAGCTTAATGCAGATGGTACTGTTGAGAGACATAAAGCTAGAATAGTTGCTAAGGGGTATCATCAGGTTGATGGAATTGATTTTGAAGAAACCTTTAGTCCAGTTGTAAAGGCTACTACTATTAGATGTGTTCTCAGTCTTGCTTTGTCTCAAAACTGGTCTATTAGACAACTAGATGTGAGCAATGTTTTTTTGCATGGGAATTTAACTAAAACTGTGTACATGGAACAACCACCAGGATTTGTTGATCCTCAACATCCTAACCATGTTTGTTTATTTTAAAAATCTTTATATGGCCTTAAACAGGCACCCAGAGCTTGGTATGAGAAGTTCAGTACATATTTTTTTTAGCTTATGGCTTCTCCAACTCTGTGTGTGATACTTCCATGTTTCTCTATCAAAAAGGAGCTGCAAGAATGATTATTTTAGTATATGTGGATGATATAATTCTGGTAGGTTGTTCATATGATCTTTTTGCTTCTTTTATTGCCTCTATCAAGTCTGAGTTTTCTTTGATAGATTTAGGCCCCTTACACTACTTCTTGGGTATTGAAGCTACTTTTGATTCCAAAGCTAATAAGTTATTGTTAACTCAAAATAAGTATTCTCTTGAACTCTTGAAGAAACATGACATTTTGGGTTGCAAACCTTGCAAAACTCCAGTCACTCAAGGCCAAAGGGCATCAGTCTGTGATGGAACTGCTTTATCTGATACTGCTACTTATAGAAGTTTAGTGGGTGGCCTTCAATATTTGACTCTCACTAGACCTGACATTAGCTTTGCTGTTAATTATGTCAGCCAATTTTTACACTGTCCAACTGATGTTCATCTTCAACTGGACAAAAGAATATTAAGGTATATCAAAGGCTCTCTTGGTCAGGGACTTACTCTCAGTGCTGGTGATTTCTCTGAGTTACAAGCTTTTAGTCACAGTGATTGGGCAGGCTGTCAAGATACTCGCAAATCTACTTCTGGATACTGTGTCTTTGTGGGTGGTAATCTTGTCTCATAGTCCTCTAAAAAGCATCCAATTATTTCTCATTCTTCTACAGAAACTGAATATCGTGGCTTAGCTAATGCAGCATCAGAGATATTATGGCTCTCTTACTTATTTGAAGAACTCTCAGTTCATCTTTCTCTACCTTGCAAGTTATTTTGTGATAATCAGGGTGCTGGTAGTCTCACTGCTAATCCAATTTTTCATGCTCACACCAAACACATTGAAGTGGATTATCATATGATTCGTGATCTGGTCAGATTTGGTTTTATCAGAGTCTCTTATGTTCATACTTCTCAGCAAATTGTAGATTTGTTTACGAAGGGACTCTCCAAATCTCAGTTCAGTACCTTAAAAGCCAAACTAATGCCTGCTGTACGGACATCAGTTTGAGGGGGGATGTTAACTGATTAATGCTCATGATTCACTCATCACAGATACTTGCCATCCTGTCTCAGCTGTACGGAATACTCATTTATTATTCTGTTGCTTTACTCTGTTTAGTCACATGAGTTATGTGTGTGAGTCATTATCCTGTCTATATAAAGGACTCAGTCCTATATCTCTTTTCCTTAACAGGTACAATCAATACAAACCCTTATCTTATAATGTGTCTATCAAAATTATCGTTTTTATAAGCTAAAGTCCGGTAGAGCTTAATTTGAGCTAACAGTTGGATTTGGCGGGAGAAAAGAGGGCTAGCAATCCAAAATTATATTGTACTGATATGCAGAAACTTTTATGCCAAAATATTAATGTATAATAATAAGTACTGATAACAGAAAATTAATTGATTTCGATTATGTGTCTGACTATCAAAATCATCACCTTCTTCTTCTTCCTTTGCTTAGATCTAGTCCTTTAGGGGATAGATCCGAACAAATATTTCTTGTTTTAAGTAATATTAGATATAGTTGATTTCGATTTAGGAGTTGTTTTTGTTGTTTCAATTAATTCCTTCGATATTAGAGCGAATTTTATCTTCGCTATTTGGGCGATTTTATCTACACTTTTATAGTGTTTCTTTCTAACGATTTGTTCGTGTTTGTTTTTTTTAAATAAAAATACATCAGCGATTCGGCACGGGCGAAGATCAAGTTTTTCTTCATCAGCAAAATAGATCTAGAGTTTCGAGTTAGTCACTGCATATGAAGAATTTTTGGGAAAATCACTCCTCTGCCATAGGAGCATCTCTTTTCCAAGAAGAAAATCTATCAAAATGGTCGAATTATAATTTCGGGTACCATTTCTTCTCCAATCTCAAAGTACAAGATTTGGGTGCTATCGTGGTAAATCGCTCTTTCTTTTCGCGGTTTATTTACGTTTTGTATATTTATTTGTATTTATTTCATGTTGTAATGTACTTGTTTCTTTTTAAAACCATCATGTAAATGTTTTGGTTTGATGATCAAAAAAAAAAGAACAAAAAAGGAAATAATACCACGGCATTCAAGCCTACACAGTTTACAGCTAATCCATCCATTAATGCTAAATATTTGGCCTATTGTATTGACTAAAGTAAGAGACAAATTAACTTGTTCACAACTTGCCAAACAGGTACAAACCCCCTCTCTGAGAGTAGTACTGCACTACTGCTTCTATCAACATTATTTGTACTCATTACAAGCTAACTTGCATCTTGCATTCATCTATCAAAAAATTATAAGCAAATAACTGTTGCGTTATTCATCCAAAACAGACAACAAAAACTCATAAATGTTTCTGTTTCTCATTACATATTTTGTTTTCATCAGTTCTAGTCAATGTTGGGTCATTCATCCAAACAACACATGCAAGGACTTGTCCTTCTAGTATATTTGATGATGATCATATCAGAAAAACTCTTAGAGCTAAATTTATTCAAGAAAATATCTATCCATTAACTGTTAACATGCATGACAAATGTAACTGGCTCTAGCAGTATATAAACATATGTCCCCCATCCCCGGAGGAATGCAAAATATTGAGCTGAAAACTCTATTTGCACAATCATACGTACCATTTTTACCACACTGCAATGACTTCTAAATTAAATAAAAGCGTGCACCTACAATCAGGGGTGAATCCACAGTGGGGCCACTGGGTTCACTGCCCCCACTAATTTTCCGGAAAGAAAAATTCCCATGTAACTTTCTGTAACCATAATCTTGTGCCCCTCGATATTTACGCCAAAACCTGTATCCCTAAGTCCTAACTTATATCCAGAGACAGTGAGAGACTTTCTCCGTCAGTTTTCAGTACGTGAATTATTTCTTTTATCAATCCTCTATTTTTCTTGGATGAAAACCGATCCTTGTGGAAGAAACTAGCTTGTATTTTTTTTTCTTCTGTTTGTAACATATTCACAATAGATCTTAGTGATGATGGAGAGGACTGGGATAGAACTTTGTAAAATCCTACAAGTAACATACTATGTTATTAAGCCTTCTTTTCTAGAATAAGTTGAGAATTTTTTTTTCAGATCTTAAAGCATATATTACAGTTGCTTCCGCTGTTTGATGCAAAACGGAAGCCGAGTCTAGTGAAAGAGGCTCGGGTAAGGAAGAGGTCAAATATCGAGCTGGATCACACCATGAACACCTGCCCTGTTCAGAAGACTTTGGTATTGAGGAACTTTTGAAGAAAACGTAATCATCGATACTCAACGGAAAATCATTACTCAAGTGCATGAGATTGTATCCACAGATGTACAATGAAATATAAGTTTCCCATTGTCTTTGATTGGTCACAATGAAATATAAGTCGCTTATTTTGTAAAAGTTCTTTAATCTTTGGATTTCTCTTTGTTCTACTTTTTCTTTACATTCTTTCATTAGGTACTTCCAAATAAAAGATAAAGATAACAATGAATCAACATTACCTTCTGTTTCAAACTTGCCTACTGCAACACAAAATCATGTAACTCGTGTTGCGAGTTCAACTTCCCAGACTATAACACCACCCATTTTAACCATACAGAATGATTTCTCGACTGAAAACGATGTGAGTGAGAACTTATTGGTATCCAGTATAAAATTTAATTATGTTAACAATTTTAATTATGGGATTTATTATGTGAGTGAGAACTTCCCAGAATATTGATGTATGGGATTTTTTTTGGTAACAATTTTAATTATGTTCTTCAAGTATAAAATGTGTCCCCATTGAACTTTTACTCTGGATTCGCCATTGCCTACAATCCATCCACTAGCCAGTGAATATAATTGAACTTTTACTCTGGATTCGCCACTGCCTACAATCCATCCACTAGCTAGTGAATATAAACGGATTTTAGGCATAGGCTATTGCACTATATATATATATATAATGCAAAACAGAACGGGTTTTGAGCCTTGGACGGTCTGATAACATTCTGAGAGACAAAAGTTGCATCCGACCATCCTAGTCTCATCCCAGACAAAGACATCTGACGGATGTAAGATTTGTAACCTCCTTCAATTATGTATATATGCATTGATAACCCTCATAATTAGTTCCTTACCAATTAAAAAATTAATGTGCCAACTGAAAAAATCCTTACCAATTAAATACTACTACTATGTAAAACTCATATTTTGTATTCAAAAAAAATATTTGATTCATATATTTTTAAAATCAAATTAGCCTACCTTCATCAACTAACAAAGAACAAATAACATTAAAACATTTGCGGTTACAACATGTAAAACCCTTATTTCTGCCTTGAAATAAATTAACTGTCCTTCATCAACCTGCAAAGAACAAAAAACATTATGCCAAAAATACAAAAAAATCATTTTCATTTGACTCATTTTTATTATTTATTTTTTGAAATAATCAAAAATAAAAATAAATACATACAATTGAGATTTATCCAAATAATAAATTACCAAAACTTTTCACTTCAATCATAGGCTTAATTTTAATTTTAGTGAAAAAAATGATATTTTAAAGTATATAATTGACCTGGCTAGGACATGTAGACTCACAAGCTTGCATTCTTTACAGACTTGTGTTGGTACATGAAAATAATTACTCTCTAACAGGGCTAGGGAGTTCCCAAAAGAGAGGGTAAGCCCATTAGGAAAATAGAGACTTGGGGACTAAAGCCCAAGTCCAATTGAGTATTTCCATAGAATAGCAAGGATAAAGAGGGGATTAATGAGAGACCGGGGGTTATATTAGGAAGAGTGGCAACAATAATAAATAAGAGGGTTCCAATGACATGTGGCATAATGTCATGAGAAGAAGGATTTTGGGAAAAGCCTATAAAAGGAGGAATATAGTACAATGGAAAGCAAACTATCTCTCGTACTATTCTAGGAAAAGGTGTATTCATTGTTGTGACTAGGACGTGTATGAACTATATCATCTTTACCTCTCAACATTTGGTGACCACACGCGGAGGCTCGTCTCTCGTCCACAATGACACACCCAGCAAGCACCAACATAGGAGCGCTAAAGGATCAACCAATCGACCAACCGCTCAACCTCGATGGCGAGGGAGTAGAGGTTGCGCGTGGAGGAATAGTAAAGAGTCCGATTATACAAGGAAGAAGAGCGGAGACTTCGCAAGAAAAGGACAAATAGAAAGAGCCCGAAAGCGCCCGTGGACACACCACCCATGCAGTCAACTTTACAAGATATGCAAAGAGAGTTGGAGGATCATGTCAGGAGAGAGCAAGAACTGAGGAAATTAATGAAGGCGGCCGAAGCAGAACAAAGCGCTGCTAAAGAAGCGGTAAAATACGTCGGAAACGAAGGAGAAACGCCTGCGGTCATGTCACAAGAGGCGATAGCAAAGTACCTGGAGACAAAATACCGAGTGGTGAAACAAGACAATTATGATTTCATAAACAGTCAATATTCCCGTGAAGTCGCGGAGTACCAATACCCGGAAGATTACACCTCTCCTAAGTTCAAAGTATACATCGGGCAGGGGAATGCATGTGAACACCTCATCCAGTTCCTGTCAACTATGAATGATCGAGCATCTGACGGAAAAATATGTTTAAGAGAATTCCCCAAGTCACTCACAGACACAATATTTACCTGGTACGACAACCTGAAGCCCGGAAGTACAGACCCGTGGGTATCCATGTCCACCCTTTTTTTAAGAAAATTTTACTCAGCTAAAAGGAAAGTCACATCAATAGATTTGAGTAGATGCGACCATCAAATAGGAGAAGAAGTAGGAAAGTACATCACCAGGTTCCGTCACTTCGCATTGGACTTCCATGAGGATATTAAAGATGACGCATTAGTAGAGATTTGCATACGAGGAATGACACCCGCCTTTAGGAGGAATCTAGTTAATTTTCGGTTCCAGACCTTTGTTGAACTAGAGGATGCGACAACAAGCATCGCCGATTGTGTGGAAGAGTCTAACGCGGGTTATACTTGGCGCCATTTAGTTAACGCAGCATCAGTGGCTCCACGAAACACCCGCGCGAATAACAGTCAAGATAGGTGGAATACGCCAGCACCTCAATCTTACAATCGAGAAGGCGTCAAAGGGACAAAACAGGATTTCGTCAAACCATCCCTTACCTTGCAACCGGGAACAAACCATAGGACTACTCGAACAATGGGTGGTAAACAAGGAAGTTGTATCACCACCAACAACGGTAGATCCCAGCACAATTAATCAAAACAACACCAAGTACTGCCATTTCCATCGGAGGATACATCATCCAACAGTCGAGTGTTACTCCATCCGACGGATATTCCAACGGAAGCACGTGGCAGGGGAAATCGAAATAAACAACCAAGGGACCGATATACTGCCTCAGCACCAAGTCATGATGCTTACTCACGACCCAGGCGGAGATGTATGTATTAGATCACTGCTCATTCGAACTGGAAAGCGTTGCTATCTCAAGCTTGTTTGTCAAGTTTAGTTGATCAAAACTATATCTTGATTTCTAGTCTACTTATAGCTATGTCTCGGATTAGGATAGAAGTGTGTAGTTGAGCATTGGACTTCACGACGTTTAACAATTGAAGAAGAAGATCTACTGAAGAGCTTGGAGGAACTTCGGCGACAAAAGATATGTGGAGACTAAAACTTATCTATCACTCAGAAGTCTATTCAATTCAATCTATTTATGAGACTAAGTCGTATAGCAATATTGACTTTGTGTTATACATATTTGAAATTTCGAGTTGAGTTTATCTCGTTTATATAATTCTCGAAATATGAGTTTAAATCTTAGAATGCTTCATCATCTACTTGACAACTTTAGTTGTAAACAATTCATTTGTTGGAAACTAAATATTAAGTCAAGATGATCATGTGAAAAACCTGATTCAACCAAGCTAATATCTTTCAACCGTTAGATCGAACTTAGTTTGTTACACACAAATGAAATGTACCCTCATTTAGATTTATGTAACCGTACCTAAACGTGTATACCATGTTGGCTCAACAATAGTTAACCGAGGTTAGCCATATAAACTCTCATATCAACCTTGTTTATCTTAACCATAACTAGTTCAAATGACTCAAATGAAACTAGTTAAAGAGTTGTTCAATTGCTATATTCTCATAGAAGTATACAAGAACACAATTGAAGCAAAATCGGTTTGATTCACTCGAATCAATTCATGAACATTATAGCCACGGTTTGCAAAGATTGCATTCCATATTTTATAAATGTTTAAGTTAATGTACACAACCGATTTTAGAACTTTAACCTTCAAGTATGCAAACGGGTACGCATACTTGAAATACCCGGACCAAGATTGGGTTTCGCAAGTACGCAAACGGGTACACGTACTTCCAATCCCAGCAGAAATATTCGGACATGAACCTTACGCCAGTACGCGAACGGGTGCGCATACTTAGGTTCCCGTATTTCTCAAGCCAATAGGTACGCATACTATGGTTCCCGGACATGGATTACATATGTGCAAGACTACATAACATGTCATATCCAATAATGGTTAAGTGTTCTACACTCTTATTTCAATCATTGAAACTTACTTAGAGGATGACAATAGCCGTTTTCACACACTATTAGCATCAAAGCATTTTTCAAGTTATTGAAATAATCATAACGAAACATTCCAAGTCTACACCAAATGATTGTATCACACAAACCATGTAAGATGTTAGTCGGCGATTTTCACATGATCATCTTTTGACTTGCGTCAAGAGTATAAGATGAAATTGGTCGAAGCGAAAGCTTGCCAACACATATTCCGAGAAATATGTAAGCGAGTTAAACTCAGCTCGAAATCTCAAATGTGTATAGTAGAAAACTATATCGTAACACGATTTATGTATCAATATAGGAGATAGAGTAGAAATAGACTTTCCAAGTGATAGATGAGTTTCAGTCTCCACATACCTTTTGTTGATGAAGTTCCACAAGCTCTCCTTAGTAGTTCTTCGTCTTCAAATGATGAACGCCTTGAAGTCTAAGGCTCAACTACACAATCTATGTCCTAGTCCGAGACATCTATAAGTAGACTAGAAATCAAGACTTATAGTTTTGATCACTAATATTGACAAACATGCTTGAGATAGCAATGCATGCGAGTTCGACCGAGCAGTGCTCTAACAATCTCCCCCTTTGTCAATTTTAGTGACAAAACTATCAATACATATGGATTACAAAATAAATAAAACTTTGTAGCTTCTCATCCAAATGCTTGATCTCCTTGGCATCTTCAACACGACTCGAAATCTTCGTCACTTCCAAGTACTCCATGATTCTAAACGTGTTCAACTCAGCATCATAGTATTTGAAGATCCGTAGTGATAACAATGAGAAAACAAATGCTCTCAATCATTGTTATACAGTGTCATAGTATCATTACACATCATCAAAGTTCAGTTGTATCACAACTTTGACAACAATACTATGGTAATATGTATCACTCCCTCTTAGTCAATACTTCATCTCGACATGAAAACCACTCCCCCTTACATAATGATCCGTAAACCATATGTATTTGTAGTATGAAACTACACATTAATTCTCCCCTTTTTTGTCAATATATAAATTGGCAAAGGTACAAAAACTAGTGGGATTCTCATGAAATTTTCATAGAGGTACTTCATGACCAAAAGAGAATAACATACCAACTTATTTAGATGCAATCATATAGCCGAAGCTAAATGCATTCATCAAGGAGTTTATAAAGATTTGGCAATCAAGCACAAGTTAAAAATGAACTCCCCTCCATAAAATGTCATTCCCGAAAGAACAACAAGATCGACCTTACTTTTACGAGAAAGGAAGGATTTCTTTGGACATAATTAAATCACATGAGAACATGAATTTGTATCCAAAAATCACAATTGAATTAGCCACAAAAATGATCAATTCAATTGGCCATGCTCAACATAAGAGAACTTACAGAGCAACATAGTATATGCACAAAGATGTGGATCAGTGAAGGACCAATACTGCGGAATAAACAAAGATTCATTCTATTTTCATCACTATTTGCACAATGACATTTAATAGACTTAATCTTTGTAAACAAAAGTTCATCCTTTCTTCCATCAATATTTGCATAATGACATAAAAGGCTTAACTTTTGTGTTCAAAAGTTCATTGTATCTTTTGTCAATACTTTCATACTGACATAATAGAGATAACTTTTGAACAAGTATGGGATATTCAAGGTTCACGGACGTGAACAACATATCCCATAACAATTTTCAATATATGAAACCATAAAGATTAGTACTGCAAAAATCATCTTCCAAAAAACTTAGAATTTAAATAAATAATTCTAAAAACATTGAAGATGAAAACGTTGGACATAGCTATGTGTACTCACAATAATGGCTATTCCAAACCCTAGTTATCCTTCTTAAAAAAGACACAAGAATAAAATTCTCATAATAAGTTTCCTAGACAATCAAATACAAATATAAAAGACAGTCGATAAATTACAAAAAGCTAGTCATCATCTTCATCATCAGAGACCATAAGAGTGGATTGAATCCTATCTATGTCATCCTTGATTTCTGGAAACTTAGTAGAAATCACAAGTAATTGTTCTTGCACACACTTTACCTTGGCACTAATCTTATCAACACCTTTGAGAATTTGATGAAGAAGTTTCATGGAGGTGGAATCACATGTGCCATCAAGTGTGTCGCTTCTTTGTCTCTTTCAAGCGTTTTCCTTCAAACGTTTGAAAGTACAAGGGCAGACTAGCTTGGGAGTTCCAATAGAGTTCCCAATCGGATCTATAGAGAAAGTGCGACAAATTCGTTCAATCAAGCAAGGATATCCTAGCTTCTTGTTGTAGATGTCATCGACATCATTTAATATATGATGAACCCACAAATGTCGAGACCTTGAGTTCCCAAAACAAGAAAATAGACCAACTCCGCAAACTCACGACTCCAACGAGAATTCTCAATCGTGGAGGGACAAAGATTTGATATACCAAGTCTACCAAAGGACACCAAGGCAAGATAAAGATTATTAGTAGGAAACTTTCCTTCATTCCATATAACACTCTTACCACAGAGACCAAGAGAGATGGTTTCATAAGGGGGTCGTTCATGACTAGGTCTTGGAAGGCGAAAACTCCCCAAGGGAATATTAGTAATTCTTGAAATCAACTCTCTATTTACATGAATCTTTTGTCTATTAACCATGGTCTTGAATTCCATGTCGTCATGATTAACATCATAGATGTTAGCATAGAAGATTCTAGTAAGAGTGTCAAAACCTTCACCAAGACCATCAAAGATGTTTCCAAGGTTGAATTTTTCAAAACAAATTAAATCCTCTTTATGTCCACTAGAAACATCCAATTTCTTTTCTAGAATAAATCCATTAGATGAAATCCTTTCAAAAACTCTAGCACAAGAATCATTGACAAATCTAATCCTAAGAGAATTTTGATCTATAGGAAAATTCATGCTAGAAGATGAAGAACCCAACTTTTTTGAAATTCCTTTTGAAACCTTGAAATTCATCATGAGATCTAGAAATTGGAAAGAAAAGAGGAGGAAAACATTTACTTGGAATGAAACTTGAACACCCTTTTTCTTATTTTTCTCCAAAGATGATTTAATGGAGGAAAATCATGAACCCTTGAATGTTCACGAACGCGGACAAGATGGGAGAAGGAAGGTACGCGTACGTTCCTTTTATAAACCCAAGAATGGGCTTGGACCCGTTTCAGAACCGCGACCCACAATAGGAATGTAGGATTTATAAGGTGTCAAACACCAAGATTATGCAACTCGTGAAAACACACATTCGTGTGAAAAGACGGTGTAGTAGAAAGCTTATTCAAATATCCTAAGAAGGACAGAATAAAATATTAACCAAAAAAATACACAAATCAAACCATTTCTTGCCCCATCTCAAGATATATACAAATGGGGTAATGCCAAGCAAGTTACCAAGTGGCAAGATGTGCAGAGAGATCCTCATGCATCATTTCTGGTTGATATTTGTGAGCAGTACCAGTGATATAATCATAGTAATGATGATAATCAGGGTTAACATAGCTTTATTTCTTCGTTTTCATATGACCAGAAAGGAGATCTTTCCGATATCTTAAACCAGTATCAACACCACAAATAATAGAACCTGTTTCATTGGACCTACTTGTGTTGATGATATGTTTAGTTCGTACATCATGATTGCATGATTTGACATGTACCGAACTTTTATCGAATCGATTCTTTTTCTTAGCTGAATTAAGATTTTCTAAGAATCTAAAAACGTTTTCAAATGCTCTAAATAGATCTTTGTCCCAATACGATAGTATTCCTCAAAAAGATTAAAAGTTAATCTAGTGAGTTTCCATATTTTTGAGCGTAAAGAACGTTTTCTCAACCTTCCTTTCTTTTTAATTTTTCCTTTAGATTGTTTCACATCATCTAAGTTTTCCAAAGTCTTAGATGTAATGGGATTATCATGAGAAACCATAGGTTTGATCCATAATAATCTATGAACAATCTTTAAGGAGTTCTGGCGTGCGTTACAGATGCCAAGAGCAAGTTTTCCAAAGAAATTTCCCATAAGGGCAAACTTTTAAGGATCAGTCAAACACAAACTTATCAGGTTTATAATGTTTGCCTGCTCATATACCAATTGAAAATGCGGGGGTACAATCACCACACCCAACAATTCGTTTGGAAATCTGAGAGGACTTACTCCAATATACTTTCTAGAGAATCAACAAGACAGTCAGACTCAATCTAGAGAAAAGTATATACAAGAGTTTATATCTCTATCTCTCAATTCAATATGCAATCAGCAAATAGGAATTTGTGAGCCCGATTAAATATAAGAGAAATAACTTGAACGGTACTAAAGACCAATGTTCAAGGATCAATCAATTTCAATCAACAACCAAAGGTTTGATTTCCTAATTGATCGATACAACGCACAACCTGTGATATTTCAATTATATAACAATATATAATGCGGAAAAGAAATAACACAGACACCATAATTTTGTTAACGAGGAAAACCGCAAATGCATAAAAACCCCGGTACCTAGTCCAGCTTTGAACACCACACTGTATTAAGCCGCTACAGACACTAGCCTACTACCAATGAACTTCGGACTGGACTGTAGTTGAACCCTAATCAATTTCACACTGATTCAAGGTACAGTTGCGTTCCTTACGTCTCTGATCCCAGTAGGATACTAAACACTTGATTCCCTTAGCTGATCTCACCCACAACCAAGAGTTGCTATGACCCAAAGTCGAAGACTTGATAAACAAATATGTCTCACACAGAAAAGTCTATTGGAATAGATAAATCTGTCTCCCACAGAAATACATATGAGTTTTTGTTCCGTCTTTTGATAAATCAAGGTGAACAGGAACCAATTGATAAACCGGTCTTATATTCCCGAAGAACAGCCTAGTATTATCAATCACCTCACAATAATCTTAATCGATTAACGAAACAAGATATTGTGGAATCACAAACGATGAGACGAAGGAGTTTGTGATTACTTTTCTATCTTTCCTATCGGAGATATAAATCTCAAGACAATCTTACGATTACACTCACACATGATAGAAACATCAAGATCAGATCACGCAACTACAAAGAAAATAGTTGGGTCTGGCTTCACAATCCCAATGAAGTCTTTAAGTCGTTAACCTACGGGGTCTCGTGAGAAACCTAAGGTTAAAGGAGAATCGACTCTAGCTATGCAACTAGTAACACATAGAAGTGTGGGGATTAGGTTTCCTAGTTGCTAGAGTTCTCCTTTATATAGTTTTCAAATCAGGGTTTGCAATCTAAGTTACCTTGGTAACAAATCATTCAATATTCACCGTTAGATGAAAAACCTGATTCAACCAAGCTAATATCTTTCAACCGTTAGATCGAACTTAGTTTGTTACACACAAATGAAATGTACCCTCATTTAGGTTTATGTAACCGTACCTAAACGTGTATACCATGTTGGCTCAACAATAGTTAACCGAGGCTAGCCATATAAACTCTCATATCAACCTTGTTTATCTTAACCATAACTAGTTCAAATGACTCAAATGAAACTAGTTAAAGAGTTGTTCAATTGCTATATTCTCATAGAAGTATACAAGAACACAATTGAAGCAAAATCGGTTTGATTCACTCGAATCAATTCATGAACATTATAGCCACGGTTTGCAAAGATTGCATTCCATATTTTATAAATGTTTAAGTTCATGTACACAACCGATTTTAGAACTTTAACCTTCAAGTATGCAAACAGGTACGCATACTTGAAATACCCGGACCAAGATTGGGTTTCGCCAGTACGCAAACGGGTACACGTACTTCCAATCCCAACAGAAATATTCGGACATGAACCTTACGCCAGTACGCGAACGGGTGTGCATACTTAGGTTCCCGTATTTCTCAAGCCAATAGGTACGCATACTATGGTTCCCGGACATGGATTACATATGTGCAAGACTACATAACATGTCATATCCAATAATGGTTAAGTGTTCTAAACTCTTATTTCAATCATTGAAACTTACTTAGAGGATGACAATAGCCGTTTTCACACACTATTAGCATCAAAGCATTTTTCAAGTTATTGAAATAATCATAACGAAACATTCCAAGTCTACACCAAATGATTGTATCACACAAACCATGTAAGATGTTAGTCGGCAATTTTCACATGATCATCTTTTGACTTGCGTCAAGAGTATAAGATGAAATTGGTCGAAGAGAAAGCTTGCCAACACATATTCCGAGAAATATGTAAGCGAGTTAAACTCAGCTCGAAATCTCAAATGTGTATAGTAGAAAACTATATCGTAACACGATTTATGTATCAATATAGGAGATAGAGTAGAAATAGACTTTCCAAGTGATAGATGAGTTTCAGTCTCCACATACCTTTTGTTGATGAAGTTCCACAAGCTCTCCTTAGTAGTTCTTCGTCTTCAAATGATGAACGCCTTGAAGTCTAAGGCTCAACTACAAAATATATGTCCTAGTCCGAGACATTTATAAGTAGACTAGAAATCAAGACTTATAGTTTTTATCACTAATATTGACAAACATGCTTGAGATAGCAATGCATGCGAGTTCGACCGAGTAGTGTTCTAACAGTTAGGTTATTGTGATGTGACTAATATTCTTGGCTTCTCTTCGGGAGTATAAGATCGTATTATTAGTTGTGTTTCATGTTCACCTTGATCTTTATCTTCAGGCGGAAACAACATATATAATAAACTTATCTGTAGGAGACATATTTTTTTATAACTTTTCGAATTTGGGTCGTAGCAACTTCTAAGATGTAAAGGACGTTAACTTGGGGAATCAAGTGCGTAGAGTCTTGCGAGATTCAAGAGGCGTAAGAAACGCGATTGTACCTTAATCGATGTGAGATTTGGTTAGGGCTCAACTACATTCCAGTACGAAGTTAACTTGTAGTAGGCTAGAGTCTGTAGCGGCTTAATACAGTGTAGTGTTCAAGTATGGACTAGGTCCCACGGTTTTTCTGCATTTGCGGTTTCCTCGTTAACAAAATTTATGGTGTATGTGTTATTTCTTTTCCGTCTTATATTTTTTTTATAACTAAAATATCACTGGTTGTGCGTTGTTCAATCACAATTGATAAATCCGACCGTGTTTGTTGGATAAAACTTGATTGACATTCGAATATTGGTCTTTGGCACCATTCAAGTTATTCTTATAACAATCAGGTTCACGGATTCCTATATGTTTGATTTTCTGATTTTTTTGAGAAAGAGATAAAGCTCTTTGATATCTTTCTTGATTGAGTTTCATTAAGTTGATACTCTCGGAATTATATTGGAGTTTAGTCCATATAAAATGCCGAACGAAATAGTTGGGTGTGGTTGTTGTACCCCCCGCGTTTTCAATATGGAAGCAGTGGGAAGACACTGAAGGAGGAAATAGAAACCCTCGCGTTCGGAAACACTGAGGGTATAACAAGCAAATTCGCACAAATAATATTTGCTCAACAATTTTTTGACTCGCTGGTATTCAGTGAAAACCAAATCAAGGAAGCGTCCAAGGCGATAGCAGATATCGCAGCCGGAAAACCTTATGACCCAATGCCCAAAGGAGCGATCGTTTTTACAGATGAAGATATTTGCTATCCGGGAGAACATCTCAGGCCTTTGTATCTTACAACTACCATCAACATATAACAATTGAAGAGAGCCTTTGTAGATGGTGGCGCGTCTTTGAATCTGATCTCCATGCATACTCTCGAACTCTTGGGAGTACAACGATCATCCATACGGATGAGGACGATGACAGTAAAAGGATTTGGAGGCCACACGCAGACGGATATAGGAATTGTTAACTTGGTAATTAGGATTGGTCCCATAAGAGCGCTCACTCCGTTCTACGTTTTGGAAGATGATACTACATTTCATGTGATTTTGGGGGTGAGGGTGGCTACTTAATTATAAGATCGTGGCATCAACGTATCATTAATGTGTCAAAACCAATATAGGAGGTAGACAGTATGCGATCCCTGCGACGAGCAACCCATTCGATTCGGAGGAAGCTTACATGGCGGATGCGGTGTTTTACGACACCCCAAAGGAATCAAATGAGGTACCGGAGGTACAACCCATTCCGCTACCTAAATGGGAAGAGGAAGAGAAGCCGAGAACGACCAAGTCAATATTCAGTCCTTCCATGATGACTTGTCTGCCCGAAAAGAAGCGGAAGCGACAGGATCAACCTAGATTCCAGCGCTTTTGGAAACCAGACGGATGGCATGTGTACCGCTTATAGAAATTATCCAAGGGATCTCATACCAATGAGAAAGAGTGCGCCATGTTGTCGATTGATGAGGAAATAGATTCTCTCTCCAGAAGCGTCGACGAAGAGCTGGCCGAGTTACTATATGGAGTGCCCGACGATGAAAAGCTGCGCGACCAACAATCAAGGAACACGCACACCCCATCCGAAGATCGGACACCAGGAGACCTTACTATGGATAGAAGAAGTAAATATCAGAACTCAAACGGACAAGCCTCTTATTAAGATAAAGATAAGTAAGAATTTAAGTGATAAGGAAAAGGAAGCGTTGATAGGGTTACTCTGAGAGTTTAAAGACGTATTCGCCTTCGGATACGATGAGATTCCAAGACTCAATAGTAGCATCTTCGCCCATAACCTCATCGTCCGCCTAAATTTAAATCAGTGAAGCAGAGGAGTTGTGAATTCCCTCGGACGACATCCCTGGCGATCAAGGAAGAAGTAGAGCGCTTGTTGCAAGCTAAATTCATAAAACCCATCCAATAACCAACATGGCTCGCAAACATCGTCCCCATGAAAAATAAAAATGGAAAGATCAGGTGCTGCGTCGACTACCGAGACCTTAACCGAGCATGTCCTTAGGATAATTTTCTGCTGCCCAACATTGATATGACGGTAGACGCGACATGAGATAATACGAGTCATTCATTGACTGCTTTAGCGGGTACAATCAAATAAAGATGGTGGCAACAGATGCGACCAAAACCACCTTCCAGACCCCATACCGAAATTTCTACTATGTTGTGATGCCATTCGGTTTGAAGAATGCGGGCGCCACGTACCAACGCACTATGACGTCAATCTTCCATGATTTATTACACCAGACCGTAGAAGTATACGTTGATGATATATTATTCAAATCGTGGATTCCAGAAGACCATGTGTCGCACTTGAGGGCAGTTTTTGAACGATGCCGTAAATTCAAGCTTAAGATGAACCCTCTCAAATGCGCATTTGGGGTAGCATTGGGGAAATTCCTAGGTTTCGTCGTAATCGATGAGGGAATTCAAGTGGATCACAACAATGGCGCCACCATCAAACGTCAAAGAGCTACAAGCCTCCATCGGAAGGATATCCTATATAAGGCGTTTCATACCCGGGCTTGCCCAGTTGTTATCCACGTTCCTGCCTCTGTTAAAAAAGGATGTCGAATTCACATGGGAAGAAGTTGAATGTTCCTCGTTTCATAAACTCAAATAGTGCCTGGTTAGCCCACAAGTAATCAGACCGCTGATAAGAGGAGTCTCCTTGTACTTATAAACATCATTTACTAATCTGGCGATAAGAGCTATACTGGCGCAGTGTGACGGACCGGAAAATTAGCCTAGCACGCCAGGGCGCGCAGGCCATAACTTCTCCAATGCGCCATGATAATGCTACAAACTGGGCCTTAAAGTTAGACAAATGCATGTTCATTTGCCCTTGCAAGCATGCTCGATGAGCATGATGCAGTTAACTTAGCTTCCACACAGTTCCAACTTACCCCCTGTTCTGCGAAGGGTTTAAGCCATTGAGGCTAGTGCCAATGCATTATTTCATGCATCACTGACTTTCGGGTCCATACTAGGCATAGTTCATGCCTTTAACTTGCGCATAGGCAATTACAGCCTAATTTCCCCTCTTTACTTAGCTTGGGCATTGCTGAAAGCCTGCACTTGTCCTGATCATGCCAAGGGTGCATCAATCAGGCTCATGTTGTGCTTTCCTTAGGGTTATACAAGCTCCTCTAACTTGAATATTAATCTAGCTTACTTTCTTGGGCATGCCCAATTCGCAATTGATGCATATGCCAACTCCATGTAGATTGATAGGAAGTATGAGCATGCAGTGAATGACATGCAACTAGCCTCATCAAGTGTGGCCACAATCATCTCTTGCATCGCAATTCCGAGCCGTATTATATGAGAGGGCTATTGTAGTAGGGTAAAAACTGATTCTGGAGATAAAAGTAAAAGTGGGTAGGTTGATGAGAAACGAGTCTAGACCCTAAACAAATGTACTGCACAGGAGTACTTTAGATTCGAGAAATCAATCTGTACAATTCTGGCATAAACAAAGAAATGGCCGTTCCAGTCTTGCTTCGGTCACAAAATGAAGGAGAAGGGTTGATCTTAGGGATGAAAGAAAAGAAGGTGTTGAGATCATAGAGACAATCTCTATAAGGTATAATTGTTTTTTGACTTGTATCAGAATGTGGAACTTTCTTGTAAAAATATAAGCCGTGAGTTCTCTGTACTCTCTGGATACTTGTGTTGGTTGTTGATTGAATAGATTGAAGATCTATTTATATCATGTCATAGTCAAACACCTTGATATCATAGGAAGTGGGAGTTGTGGAGTAGTGAAGTAGTGGAGACGTGTGAAGGTGGTAAAACCGTGTTCCTACTATGAAGGTAAGACTGGACGGTTGTGTACCCACTTCTCATTTACTCGTTAACTGCCTGCTTCCTGTCATATTATCATAATGGGTGTATTGCAGACCGCATACTGTGAACCGCCAGACCAATACCCTGATGAGCATCCCCCAGTTTGTGACATGTTTGATGTCTCGATTATTTTTGGTAGAGAGTGGCTCTTAGTCGTGATTTGCATGACTAAGGCGAGCCTGTTTGTATAGTAGAGTCCACATGATATGGAGAAAATAATATTGTCTCATAATCACATTATCTCACCTCTTGAATGAAAGAGTGAATGAAGTTTATGTTAATACATGAAGAAATTCGTGAAATTTCATAGTCAGAAAATTCAGATGTGAGACCCTTCACTAAAACTGTTGTAGAATTCCCATACGAACTCGGATTCTAGTGATTCGCCGCTCTATTATTATCATAAAAGAATTTCCTATCTTCGTATGAGGGAATATTTAGGGTTTGAGATCGTTTAGGAGGTGAAAACTTCCCGACAGTAAAAACTCAGGAAGAATTTAGGAAGAATTCTGTTAGTTTTCAGCTATGACCTAGCTCGCTCTTTAAGATGTATCTTTTACCTCGTTAATCCAATTGATATGATTTCTTAGTATGTTATACTAGACATTCATAAGAAACTTTTGGCATATATATCATACTCAAATTATTTACCAATTGCTCCCAACTGTTCGTCCAACCTTTGGTGACCTTTTAGATATCGTTCGATCAAGTTGAAGAGATATGATTGGTCGGTGTGAAACCAAGTTGTCAGGTCAGATTCGAGCGTTCCGACTGGTCAGAATGGAAGAGGGGTGACATGTGAGCACCATGAGACATGCTTGTTCGGTCATGGTAGGACCTAGACTAGTTAGATTGGTCGAAGCGGAGCAGGTAGGTTATAAGCGATCTGATTGGCCGGAGCGGAACAGGTAGGATAGGAGAGATGTGATTGGTCGAGGCAATCGATGGATGGCCGGTCATCACAACAACACCTTATTTTCCGAGCTTGCAAGAGTTTAAGTTAGCTAATTCAGCCCACCAAGATATATTTTCTTAAGAAATTTAAATACTTCGACCGACCTACTTCCACTAATAATTTAAAGCGGAGCTTGTAGTGTAGAAGGCCATGGGACACGTGAACTAGGAAAAACCGGCCGGCCAAGTGGTGCGACCGTGCTCCACCCGTGACTGACATAATCAGTCACGGTTCCCCTTTTGCTTATTTTTCCAACTTATGTTAGGATTTTAATCCTACTTGCTCTATGATGGGCCCACTTCCTAGCTTTCTTAGGTTTAGTCTCGACCAATAGGGATCAAGATATCGTGCTTGCTCCAATTTAGGGAAAAACCTTAATTTTTGTGAATCGACACAAAATTAGGTTAAAATTTTGAATTTTGTAAAATGACACAAAATTAATCAATTTTTGTATATTAACACAAAATTATTAATTTTTTACTCTTACGAGTAGTAGCTCAGCTCTTGTCTTATTTGACATTAAACGGCATGTCATGTCATCACTAAGAGTTCAGCTGGGAACACAACATAAAATAGATACGCAGCAGGCTCTGCATTAATTAATAACACAACCAGGAGCTTAATTTTAATAAAATTTTATAGAATATTTAGGATTATTGCAACATGTGCCAATAATATTCTACATATGTAAGCAGAGAGGTATAGACACTTATCAGCTCTTAGTGGCTCTTCTTCATTGCAGAATGAAGGCACACAAATATGGCATTTTTTACTATTTTAGCCCTGAACTAAAAACCACCATCAACATTAAGTCCCATGCTTAGCACGTAATAGTGACATTGTTGCGGGGTAGGCACTAGATGGCCACAGACAAAAATAAAATTAATAAGACGAAGTAGATAGATGCTACCAGGAAGAGAGCAGCCGGCTCGGGTCCTGAACAGGACATGACCAATGAAGCGCTGATGCAAGTAGCAAATATCCTTCTAGCACGTTGATGCCTAGAACACTAAAATGATGTATTTAAGCAGTGGATCCTCAACTGATGAGTATTGAGGCAGTTGAGCCTTGAATACAAAGATGAGTGTTGAGGTGGTGGAGCCGTTAGCACTATGATGTGTTGAGGCAGTGACGCCTGATAACACCGGTGAGTGTTTAGGAGGTTGTGCGTGTCAACACTAAGATGAAGATGCGTTGAGGCAGTGAAGCCTGACAACACAGTGGTGAGTGTTGAGGAAGTAGTACGTCTCAACACTATGGTGAAGATTTGTTAGGCAGTGAGGCCTGACAACACAGGTGAGTGTTGAGGAAGTAGTATGTCTCAACACTAGGGTGAAGATGTATTGAGGAAGTGAAGCCTGACAACACAGTGGTGAGTGTTGAGGAAGTAGTACGCCTCAACACTAGGGTGAAGATGTGTTGAGGTAGTAAATCCTGACAACATAGCTGAGTGTTGAGGAGGTTGTGCGTCTCAACATTAGGATGAAGATGTGTTGAGGCAATGAAGCCTGACAACACGGTGGTGAGTGTTGAGGAAGTAGCACGTCTCAACACTAGGGTGAAGATGTGTTGAGGCAGTGAAGCCTGACAACACAAGTGAGTGTTGAGGAAGTAGTACGTCTCAACATTAGGATGAAGATGTGTTGAGGCAGTGAAGCCTGACAATACAGGTAAGTGTTGAGGAGGTCGTGCGTATCAACATTAGGATGAAGATGTGTTGAGGTAGTGAATCCTGACAACACAGGTGGTGAGTGTTGAGTAAGTAGTACGTCTCAACACTAGGGTGAAGATGTGTTGAGGCAGTGAAGCCTGAAAACACAAGTGAGTGTTGAGTAAGTAGTACGTCTCAACACTAGGGTGAAGATGTGTTGAGCAGTGAAGCCCGACAACACATGTGAGTGTTGAGGAGGTTGTGTGTCTTAACACTAGGATATTTAGAATCTAAGCATTGGTATACAAAATAAGTCCAAAGAATCCAGCCGTGGAAGTTTCGCTGCTTGAAGCAAGTTCAATATTGCTGAGTCTAAATATACGCAATGAGTCTAAGTAATTCTACTGTGGAATTATTGCATTTTAGAACAGGTTCAATGTTGCTCTATACCGATGGACATTCATCCAGGAGCTTTGTTATTCCAGAATAAGGTCAAGGAAGCTAGAGTCACAAGAGTATGTTCTTAATATTCTGTATAGACGTTTGAGAGGAATCATACCGAGCACTAGTGTCATTTTGATGACAAAGTAACTCTATACTAGTGGTTAATCCATCTAGGAGTGGTCCAATCATTATAGATTCAATGCAGAAGTGGATGACATGAATTTATTTTAATTCTCTTACGGAATGTGAAAATTTTATTTGGAATGCCTAATAAATATAAAACATTTAGTTCAAGGATAGTTACTTAGCTCTATCTCCGCTAGGCATGTCCTTTGTGCATAATTAAGCTTTGGATGTATTAGGATCGTGAGTAAGCAGCATCAGGCGTTAATGATGACATCAGGATGACGACAGATTGATGAAGACTCGAGTTGTTGTCGATGACGGAAAGGTAAGGGACAACAGATTGATGTTCTTAAAGCAGGTAGTAGTAGCAGGATGAAGTCCCCACTCTGTTGAGTAAGCTTCATATGAACCCAACACCTATGTGTCTGCTCCAAGATCGTTAAGGCTCCGTTGTTCATAGACGTTGGGAAAAGCTATCTTTTGTTTAAAAACCGATGACTGCGCTGGGTCTTCAGAGCGTGAATGAGACTTTCACAAACTTTTGATCAATGATCTGGCATCGTGATAATACTAGTCCCCAAGTATAACTCACTTGGGATCTACCACCAGAGATGAGTGAGATGGCTTTATAAAGTTATCATGCCTCTAGACGTTTGACCCTCTCATATAAAACAAGAGGCGTCAGAGCCTCCTTGTATTGTCTGTTGTTGTTGATGTGTTGATGCTAAAGTAAGAACTCGAATTGACATTGGAGACCATGCCATCTTCGAGAGTTTGAACTGTCAAGTATCATGAGGTGAATGCTTGCTCTGTACTTCATAGATGGTTGAGCATTGGATGTTTATTGATGAGGGGATAAGAATTTTGTTTGGTTTTGCGAGGGATTTCTCTAAAAGGTAATAATACTTTGTTTAATGAATTGAAATTTCAAATACTGAATGCAAGATATTGCAAACATTTTGGAGGAATTATAAAAATTACGTTAACGGAGAAATATTGGGATGATGACAGTAGAGCATTTAGGTATTGAAAGGCTTGATTATCCTAACGTGTATCAGTATTCCTTTTGGCTTGACAGTACCTATGATCTTGTAATAACCACCTAGCATGACTCATGTGACTATGTAGGTCTCATCCTCATCACTTGGAAGGTTCGATGTAGAGAGTCGAGTTGCATTGGTATTCTTCAATATCATGTCTCCGACATGAAAAGAATTAGGCCTAGGAGCGGCTACCTGATTTTTGAGGTTCTTGTTTCCGAAAAAGGTAAACTCTAGCCCTCTAGTTAAGTACTGAAGATGATCATCTTCCCATTCCCACCACCTGGTCACAGCTGGGTTGATTGCTGAATCAATTCCCCAGGCTTTGATGGGACGTGGGATAGTTGGTTGCAAAGGAGGTTGTTGGGAAAAACTTACTTGCATGAGAAACCTAGCGAGGCATGACGCAACGTCTTCTCTGGGTAATTGCTTCACATCCATCTCTGTGAACTGGTGGTACTCTAGTAACAAGCAGTCTTCGGGTTTTGATGGCTTGTTGGAGATCCTCAGAGGTGCAGACATCGGCAAAGGAGGTACACCTAGTCTTCTCTTGTTGTCATGCATCCATGAGCGTCCCAGGACCATGTCATAATTTGGATCGTCTTTAACAAAGTGGATCTTGGCATGCATCTGGATGTCTCCTATCTTCATTTCAAGAGTGACGCAACCATAGACGCTCCTGAACTTTCCTTCTGAACGACAGTGGATAGCTTCTCGCTTGGAAATCCCTGCAGCTTTTAGAGTATGGATAGTGGCAATGTTGAGATCATCGCCAGTCGTTTCTTCCAGATGAGATTTTGGCTTAAGAGCAGCTTCATCAATTGATGATAGTCGCTTTCCTGACACAACACAATTTAGAGCAGCAAAGATATCTTGACGTTGTGCCTTGGAAAAATAAAGAAGTTCGCACATATGCTCCATCATTGATTATACGGTTTTGTAGACGGAGTCCCCAGAAAGCATGAAACTTCTAATAGGAAGAGGGTCTCTATGTACTCATTCTGTATCCAAGTGAAGCTCCCCTGATTCGATCTTCTCCTTAAAGATGCGCTTCAATCTGCTGCAGTCATTTGTAGGATGGTTGACGAACCTATGGAAGTAGCAGTACTTGGGATCTTCCATTTCTCGTTTGATTGGAGGACGCCTGAGAGGAGGTAGATTGATGATGCTATCTTGTATCCAAACCTCCAAGAGTTCAATCACCTCTTCCATTGGAAAGAGAAAATACGGGAATGATGGGGTCTCATTTGATTTGTGTAAAATGGGAGACGGATGCTTAGATTGTTGATAGTCATTCCCCGGATACCTTCTCTTTCCACCATCACTAGTGGTTGATTGGAGGTTGGATATTTTATTGGAAGGACGCCTTCTTTTCTGAAAATCTTTACGAGCTTCTTCATTCTGGAATGGTTTCGATCGACTGAGTAAAGCAGCAGCGGATCTCTTAGCAGCTTCTGATGCAATATGGGAATACATATTTTCCAAGAAGGATGCATATAATGGAATCAACCTTTCATCGCAAGGACTCGGATGAGAACGTGATAAATCCCACGAGTCTTCTTTCTGAGTTTAAGGAAATATCTCTTGATCTTCATGAGCAGACAAGCTAGGTTGGTGGTTACCTTTTCGTTCAATGTGAGTATAGACTTCATCTTTCTCGTCGGGAATATGAATCTTGGAAGAAGGACTACTACCATCAGTATTGATCCAAATTGAATTGTTGGTAGCGTTTCCCTTAGAATGAATACATGTTGGTTCCTTTGATAGTTGATCCGTGAGGACTTTCAAAAGTGTGAATACTTCGTCCCGCGTCTTGAAAATAATAACTTGATTCCTAACAATATCATTCAGGATTTTCATCAAATCGTGAATATTGAGAATCCAAAGCCTCAACAAGGCTTTGAAATGAAAGAACGGATTCAGGATTAATATGTAAGGTATTGTCGGTGTTGGGAGAAGTAAAATTTGGATTGAGGGTTTCTGAACCATTCATTAGATCAACCATCTTGAAAAATTGAGAAAATTAGGAAATTGATTTTGTAACCGAGAGATTAATCTCCCACTGTGGTCGCCAATTTATAGTAAGGTAAAACCTGATTCTGGGGAAAAGAGTAAAAGTGGGTAGGTTGATGAGAAACGAGTCTAGACCCTAAACAAATGTACTGCACATGAGTACTTTAGATTCGAGAAATCAATCTGTATAATTCTGGCCTAAACCAAGAAATGGTCGTTCCAGTCTTGCTTCGGTAACAAAATGAAGGAGAATGGTTGATCTTAGGGAGGGAAGCAGGGGATGTGTTGAGATCATAGAGACATACCCTATAAGGTATGGTTGTTTTATGACTTGAATCAGAATATGGAACTTTCTTGTAAAAATATAAGTCGTGTGTTCTCTGTACTCTCTGGATGCTTGTGTTGGTTGTTGATTGAATAGATTGAAAATCTATTTATATCAAGTCATAGTCGAACACCTTGATCTTATAAGAAGTGGGAGTTGTGGAGTAGTGAAGTAATGGAGACGTGTGAAGGTGGTAAAACCGTGCTCCTACTATGAAGGTAAGACTGGTCGGTTGTGTACCCACTTCTCCTTTTCTCGTTAACTGCCTGCTTCCTGTCACATTATCATAATGGGTGTATTGCACACCGCATGCTGTGAACCGCTAGACCAATATCCTGATGAACATCCCCCAGTTTGTGACATGTTTGATGTCTCGATTATTTTTGGTAGGGAGTGGCTCTTAGTTGTGATTTGCATGACTAAGGCGTGCCTGTTTGTATGGTAAAGTCCACATGATATGGAGCAAGTAATATGGTCTCATCATCACATTAACTCACCTCTTGAATGAAAGAGTGAATGGAAGTTTATGTTAATACATGAAGAAATTCGTGAAATTTCGTAGTCAGAAAATTCAGATGTGAGACCCTTCACTAAAACTGCTGTAGAATTCCCATACGAAATCAGATTCTGGTGATCTTCCCCTCCATTCTTATTAGAAAAGAATTTCTTATCTTCGTATGCCAAAATATTTAGGTTTTGAGCTAGTTTAGGAGGTAAAAACTTCCCGACAGTAAAAACTCAGGAAGAATTCTGTCAGTTTTCAGCAATGACCTAGCTCGCTCTTTAAGCTGTACCTTTTAGCTCGTTAATCCGATTGATGTGATTTTTTAGTAAGTTATACTAGACATTCATGCGAAACTTTTGGAATATAGTTCATACTCAAATTATTTACCAATTTCTCCTAGTTGTTCGTCCAACCTTTGGATATCTTACAATCAAGTTGAAGAGATATGATTGGTCGGTGTGAAACCAAGTTATCAGGTCAGCTTCGAGCGTTCTGATTGGTCAGAATAAAAGAGGGATGACATGTGAGCACCAAGAGACATGCTTGTTCGGTCATGGTAGGAGCTAGACTAGTTAGATTGGCCGGAGTGGAGCAGGTAGGTTATAACCGATCTGATTGGCCAGGGCGGAGCAGGTAGGCTAGAAGCGATGTGATTGGTCGAGGCAATAGATGGATGACCGGTCATCACAACCTCACTTTATTTTCCGAGCTTGTAAGAGTTTAGGTTTGGTAATTCAGCCGACCAAGATCTATTTTCTAAAGAAATTTAAACACTTCGACCGACCTACTTCCACTAATAATTTAAAAGCGGAGCTTGTAGCGTAGAAACGACGTGATTGGTCGAGAGGAAAGAGGGGAGCATGGGGGATATTATGAAGAAAGGTTGGTCGGCCATGGGAGTCGTGAACTAGGGAAAACCGTTCGGCCAAGTGGCGCGGCCGTGCTCCACCCGTGACTGACATAATCAGTTACGATTCCCCTTTTTCTTATTTTTCCAACTTCCTTTAGGATTTTAATCCTACTAGCTCCATGATGAGCCAACTTCCTAGCTTTCCTAGGTATAGTCTCGACCAATAGGGATCAAGATATCGTGCTTTCTCCAATTTAGGGCAAAACCCTAATTTTTGTGAATCGACACAAAATTAAGTTAACATTTTGAATTTTGTAAATTGACACAAAATTAATCAATTTTTGTATATTAACACAAAATTATTAATTTTTTACTCTTATGAATAGTAGCACATCTCTTGTCTTATTGGCACAGCTTGCGCGCTTCTGATCAGGTACCTCAACGCATATCTTAATTCAAACACTTCAGAAGATTAATGTTACTTAGCTAAGAATGAACATTAAACGTCATGTCATGTCATCACTAAGAGTTCAGCTGGGAACACAACACAAAATAGATACCTAGCAGGCTCTGCATTAATTAAATTCAACCGGGAGCTTTATTTTAATAAATTTTTATAGAATATTTAGGATTATTGCAACATGCGACAATATTATTCTACATATGTAAGCAGAGAGGTATAGACACTCATCAGCTCTTAGTGGCTCTTCTTCCTTGCAGAATGAAGACATACAGATATGGCATTTTTTACTATTTTAGCCCTGAACTAAAAACCACCATCAACACCTATATGTCGCAATCAACTCGCAATTAGATGATATGAGCGACAAAGTGTTGGACCGGAAATGCTGCAACTCATTGCGGCTGCCTACGTACCCTTCGCTACTCTAAAGGGATCAAGCACATACCGTAGTTCATCCTCGAAGGGATAAGCAACTTAAACCAACTCGTTTGCAAGGCCGTGGCCAAGCAATAATGGTAATGTCTTAGTCCGTGTAGGCCGTTCCATCAAAATGCATCTAAATAATGCATATTTAGTCCGCGACATGGCATAGTGATTCCATGCTTTATATGCTCCATTTGCAAGGCTACGCAGCTATAAATGAGGCCTAAGCACCTCATTTATACTCTTTAGGCTAAGTTATGAAGCTTATTTGGCGCATAGTCCGCATATGCACCTTCAACCAACTACCTCTCCTGTCACATGCCCATTTAATCGCCTAAAATTTTCATGGGACATGACCGGCAATGATTGTGGTTCAGTGAATCAATTTCACCCAAAATCATTCAGCCTTGCATACTTACATCAAAGTACGCATCTGCATTTACTTATAAGGCATTGCACAATGGAAGTCTTTTCTTCTTTCTCTCTAACTCTTCATGCCCCCATAAACATAAGAGGTTCTGCCATGTGCTTGAATAATTCCCACACAAAATCAACAACATAATGAACACAAATATATACTGCAACAAACCCATTTTATTGCACTAAAGTAAGATTACAAAACTCGTCCATCACATGGACCAAAACATGCCATTCACCCTCTTGGTGAATGCCTAACTCTCTCAAAACATAAGAACTCTCTCCTATGTAAGCCTACTGATTTTCCCACTCCTTAGGACTATTTATACAGCAAACTCACTAGCCAAAATCGTGTACAACACTTGCACACGCATGGAACAGCCATGTGTCCCATCAGGTAGTTTTCATAACCGCATACATTGCTTTTCAACTGCTAAGTTTTGAGTTGTCTAGCTAATTGACGCCACACCTGTTCTTGGTGGTTATGAACACTCCCACATGGTTATAACCGTTCTCCTTTGTATCGCATCATTGGCATGCTTGTGAAGCTCGTAACCGTCACTTGAGCCGTATTGCACAACTGTTGTGCTTTACAGAATTCTGCCTTGTTCCAATGCTCAGCCACCTTGGCCCTGCATGATTACTGCTCTAAGCTAAAGCACGGACAATCCTTGTGCTTCAATCACTAAGTCCAACTACTTAAGCTCATTCTAGTTGCTCATGCGTCCTTTGCTTCAATTAACAAATTTGCTTGACAATAACAATGCCACTCTTGCATTGCTTGCTTGTTTGCAATGTTCAAGCTTTGTCCATCCTTGAACTAATGCCATAGACCAACTCCTGGCCTATTCTTCAAGCTTGCATCATCCTTGAGTTTGGGCCAACTCAATTCCATGGATATGCATCAATGCCAACATCGCATGTTGCATCTGCCAACTTTGGCCATGTCTTGCCAATCCCTCAATGAAGCTTCATTGTGTCGGCCAATAAGCTTCATTACTTAGCCAGTGTACTTTACAGTGTAGCGCTACCTTTGCGCTTTACTGGCCCTGCGGGGTTATGCCATCCTTAGCACTTGACAGTCTACACAGTGTTGCGCCATTCTGGCTGCACACTGACTTGGCCTGCAATTCTGTAACGCGCAATCATTATGCGTCACTTTCCTGACCAGTAACAAACCTCCCCCACCTAATCCGTTCAACGCCCTCGTTGAACGCAACCAAGTATACTCGCTATACTGGTCTCAATCTTTGCTGCATGCACTTTCAGAACCCTTTCTGAAATTCAGCAATCATTGCTAGCTTTTGCAAAACGCCCTTAGCCAACTTCTATGCTTTAGCATCAGCATCACTTAGCTTCATTGCTTTTCCATTGATCTCATAGACTTGAGCCACTTCTCAGCATCGATCTCTACGCTTACACGGCTACTCAAATTATGCATCAATACCCAAATGCAAACTTGAAATTCCTCTTGCCAATTCCCTGAATTGTGCTTGAACTTCGCATGAATCATTTGTGCCTAAGTGTACACAAGTAATGATTCCTCCCAACTGATCACATTGATCAATGCATAGTCTTTTGCCTTCATTTTACGACTTTAGTTGCACCAACATAACAGGACTTATACAAGACTTGGCCTCATTCTTCAATCATATGCGCCTACGCCAAATCATGCCATGCCTTAAGGTATGCATGCTATGATTCCATACCACTCTGGTATGCGCCACAACCCATAGCCTTTGCTTTCTTCAGCAATGCAACAAAACTTACACTAGATTTGGCCTCCAAATCATATTGTAAATTTCACCTTCTTGGACTTGCATCATTTGTATGCCAAAGAACTAGCACCTCGCTGTTCTTGCATCGTCGCAACACCTTGATTGAAATGCATGACTCTGGTATAGTCATGACTTAGGATACTCGGGGCTTTCCACCATGACTTCAAAAGTAGTATCCTCTTCACGCGCCTTTGAAACCAGCAACTTAAGCATCACTTGCTCTTTCAAACTGATACGCTTTAATGTAGTGGAAAAACAACACCATGTTCTTCCAAACTATGAGTTACTCTTAACTCATATACTTGATGGACTTACATCTTCATTCTTGCTGCGTTACTCCATGCTATCGCTGCCAAATGCCTTCGCACTTCCACATAACTCTCAACAGCAAATTCGACTATGCCACCAACTCCTCTATTTGCTTCTTTCACTCCCAGCATCTTCTATTGCATATTTTGGCTTAATATGCTAAGTAACATCTTCCACGCGAACTAGCTTTACTTTGAACGAAAGAGGCAAGATCTTTCACTTCAAATACCCTCATTCACTACTACCTTACATAGAGAGACTTCATTCCAACATCAAGGTCCACTCGACCCAAACTGAAAGTATACTCAAATTTGAGCAAATACTCGCGCCAACTGATTGCAACTTGTAAGACCTAACAAGCCTTGCAATACTGACTTCATCTTCGCTTCTAAGCAACAAAGGAAGCAAGATAGCACCTATTGTCCCCACTGTGGCAATTCTCTTTGCCACATGCACTCTTCCAACTATCAACGTTCTTATGCCACTCCCATAACGAAGCATAATATAATTGACACTTAGTTGAATACTCCTTCAAACTGATGCTATCATGTTGCTTTAGCTTTCATGAAGATTTCTTCAAAAACTACCTCATGCCATTATCATGTATCACCACTACTTTGTCCTTATCTTTCCCACATCCACAATTCGGCCTAACTTGCATCTCCGAACGCATTATGCATCTTGGCCATGCCCAAATCCCATTTGGCGCGTGCTACTGTTGCATACATGTTATGCCAATTAGTACCCAAATATTGATACAAACTTGTGCACCTTTGCACAACTAGAACAGACTTAACTTGGTGATTCTGAGCATCACCATAGAGCTCAGCAAAATCATATCACTCAATGACTTTCGCGGACAAATTCTCTTTGACAATCTCAACAAGGTTATAATCCTTGCAAATGAGGCGCCACTGCCTACGTTCCATGAAGCAAGAATGTCGCATTCTTCTTCAAAATTGGAACTCATTTTACTGCCCATGCACATCTAGTTTCTCTTGTCTTTCCCCTTTGCCAAAATCAACTTCAGTAGCAACAATTGTTGATTTGCAGTCGACAAGAACATCCGCTTGTGGTTATGATCAAATGCAGGTCTTTGGATACCCTTGTCCGAGCATATTGATCCCACTCATAAACCAGGTGCAAGCACACTCCTTGTGCACATCTAGCATCAACGAAGAATACTTTGCAAACACAAGACCGTGGTGTATCGGTTTTTCCCTAACTTGCGTTTCTTTCTTCGGCCTTTCCATAAGCTTTATGCTAGACAAGAATTGGCCATCCAATTCTTCCTTCATGGCATCACATTGCCACAAACATGCTGGTTCGCAACCAGACTTTGCATTACCACCAAGGTACATGCATTCGAGAGAGATAACTATAATCTTCCATCAACTGGCTACGATGAAAACACCTTCAATCTATCGCATAGACATTTTCTTCATCTTCTTTGCCACGGCAAGGCCAACACCATCTTTTGAGTTCAGGAATTTTCAAAAAATTCCCATTACAACATGTAATGTACTCGTTACTGATAACACTACGAAATTATGAATTCCTAATGCATCATCTTCGTATACTTGTGAGAAACATGGACTTTAACACCTGACTTGCACCATAGAATTCAGCATACTTCATAGTTTTATCATGCCATCACTTGAAAACCCGGTTTCCAATGACTCTTGCGCGTTCGCCTAATACTTTGGGCTGGAATTTTGACACCTTTGTCATAAACTTTCATGGCCTGTTGCTACATCAAGCTTCAAGTTCATTCCAATTGATCTTTCCACACAAGACCAACTTCTTCTAGTCTCAATACTAGCGAAACCCAAATAATTCTTCACTGAATTCGACAAACAAATGACACCAACTTGAGTAAAAATAGAGAACAATCAGCAACTGTGACCCCTAACACAGCTCTGATACCAGCTATCACATGCCCATTTAATCGCCTAAAATTTTCATGGGACATGACCGGCAATGATTGTTGTTCAGTGAATGAACTTCACCCAAAATCGTTCAGCCTTGCATACTTACATCAAAGTATGCATCTGCCTTCACTCATAAGGCATTGCACAACGGAAGTCTTTTCTTCTTTCTCTCTAACTATTCATGCCCCTAGAAGCATAAGAGGTTCTGCCATGTACTTGAACAATTCCCACAAAAAATCAGCAACATAATGAACACAAACATATACTGCAACAAACCCATTTTATTGCACTAAAGGAAGATTACAAAACTTGTCCATCACATGGACCAAAACAGGCCATTCACCCTCTTGGTGAATGCCTAACTCTCTCAAAACATAAGAACTCTCTCCTATGTAAGCCTACTGATTTTCCCACTCCTTAGGACTATTTATACAACAAACTCACTAGCCAAAACCGTGCACAACACTTGCACATGCATGTAACAGCCATATGTCCCATCAAGTAGTTTCCATAACCGCCTACATTGCTTTTTAACTGCTAACTTTTGAGTTGTCTAGCCAATTGACGCAACACCTGTTCTTTGTGGTTATGAACACTCCCACATGGTTATAAACTCACTTTATAACCGTTTCCATTTGTCTTGCGTCATTGGCATGCTTGTGAATCTCGTAACCAACTTGTAACCGTCACTTGAGCTGTATTGCACAACTGTTGTGCTTTACCGAATTCTGCCTTGTTCCAATGCTCAGCCACCTTGGCCCTACATGCTTACTGATCTAAGTTAAAGCACGGACAATCCTTGTGCTTCAATCACTAAGGCCAACTCCTTAATCTCATTCTAGTTTCTCATGCGTCCTTTGCTTCACTTAACCAATTTGCTTGACAATAACAATGCCACTCTTGCATTGCTTGCCTGTTTGCACTGTTCAAGCTTTGTCCAGCCTTGAACTAATGCCATAGACCAACTCCTGGCCTATTCATCACTCTTGCATCATCCTTGAGTTTGGGCCAATTCAATTCCACGGATATGCATCAATGCCAACATCGCATGTTGCATCTGTCAACTTTGGCCATGTCTTGCCAATCCCTCAACGAAGCTTCATTATGTCGGCCAATAAGCTTCATTACTTAGCCAATGTACTTTATAGTGTAGCGCTACCTTTGCGCTTTACTGGCCCTGCGGGGTTATGCCATCCTTAGCACTTGACAGTCTACGCAGTGTTGCGCCATTCTGGCTGCACACTGACTTGGCTTGCAACTCTGTAACGCTCAATCATTATGCGTTACTTGCCTGACCACCTCCCTATATATGTTTACTTGACATTTCTACAACTTAGAAAAGGGGAGTTGATTGACATTCACCAAGTACCATTTTTGAAGTGCTTGCTTCATTATTCATGGCCGTTGCCATGTATTCCTGAATAACCGACAATGATTGCTGAGTTTCTTTCCTGTCCCATAGGATAACTGCAATATTTCGTAATGATTGTGAAATATTATCTCGGCCAGCCCGCTCTTGCATATTACACAATTGTTGTGCGATATTGGCTCTAGGACAATGGCCTTCATAATGCGTAATGGTTGCGCTGTAACTCCCAAGGCCATCTACCCAACTGGCCTTATGCACCATTTGATGCGAGATTTGTCCTTTGGCCAGTATAGCTTGCCCAATGCACCGTTATTGGCTCTAAGCAAATATAGCTTCCTCTTGGTTCCATATTGGCCTTAGCCAATATTCCCAACATAATGCGCCACTCTTGGCACGATATTGGCCTTTTGTCAAATGCCTCTTACTACGCAACGAAAGCTTTGGATTAAGCTTCATCATGATCCATGATGCATCTTTGCGTATGCGCCATGCTAAAAACACGGGGTGTTACACGCAGGATATTGAAAACGATAATCTGTCACCCATCTACTACGTTAGTCGAATCTTGAGGGAAGTAGAGCTAAGGTACCCACGCGTAGAGCAGCATGCCTAGCTCTTATCCATGCTACACAGAATTTACAACCTTACTTGCTAGACCATGAGACGATTATCATAGCCGCTGCCAATCCGATAGCATACATGGCATCTAAGCAGGTATTGACGGGGAGAACCGCCCAATGGTTGTTACAACTGTCCGAGTTTGAGCTCAAATATCAGAGACCCAAGGGAGTGTTGGGCCAAGCGGTAGTGGATTTAATGGTGATGTAACCAGGAGAAGCTAGCAATGAAGTACATGAAAACATACCCGGAGAAGTGGCAGCCGTTGAAACGGAAAAACCTTGGGCCATGTTTTTTTATGGGTTGTCCTATGGGATTGGAAGAGGAGCATGAGTAGTGTTCTAAGCCCCATACAACAATCTTCTGTCTTATTCTTTCAAGCTGGATTTCCCATGTAACAATAACGTGGCTGAATATGAGGCATTGATACTAGGGCTAAGGATGGCCAAGGAACTCAACCTTGGAAGCATGGAGGTGAAGGGAGATTCCAAACTGGTAATAAGCCAAGTAAATGGGGATTTTCATGTTAAGGAAGCATACCTGGCACCCTATCGGGCGGAAGCGGAAAACCCATTCTCTCAAATGAGATCAATAGTAGAGCATACATGAAAGAGTGGCAATCAGCACGCGGATGCGCTAGCTACCCTAGCAACCAAGATGCAGCTAAATGGCGAAGATGAAGGTACGATAATTGTGAAAAGAAAAGAACTGCCTAACACCTGGAAAGAAGACTTGACATTCGACGAGGCGGATGATTGGAGGAAGGTATACATCGAAGATTTGGAAAAAAATCAATGAATATCGTATCATGCCCACCAAGGTTCTGAAGCAATTTTTAGTAATACAAGGGGCACTATACTACCATGCAGCGGGGGGATCACTCGCCAGATGCATAAACAAGAGGAAAGCGGAAAAAATATTGCGAGAAATACATGGATAAATCTGTGGAAAGACGGGTAACGTGCGCCTCTACAGGAAGCTCCAACGACTCGGGGTATATTGGTCGAGCATGTCAGTACAAGCGATAGCTATACAGGATAATGCTGCCGACTTCCAGGCTCCGCCATAACCTGCAGAAATTTGGACAGTATAAGAAATCGATTGGAGGTAGCTGTACATCGATTATCTTCAACATAGTAAATTACCCAAAGATAGACAAGCAGCACTAAAGATACAAAAAAAAAAAGCGACCCTCTTTTTTTATAAATGAAAATGTGTTCTACCGAAGAAGTTATGGTAACGCGATCCTACGATGCCTATCCGCCCAGGAAGCAGCGGAAGTCATGACTAGATCCCACGATGCTGAACACCAAGGAATGCGAAATTTATTTATACAAATCTATGAAAGGGGATTCTATTGGCCGACTATGGAAAGCGACACCATGGAACATGTTAGAAAATGTTTTAGCAGCCAAATGGACGGAACGCTAATCAGAGCGCTACACACGCAGCTGCACAACATAATAGCGCCATGGCCATTTCACAGTTGGGGGTTAGATCTGATAAGGCCCATAAACCCAAATTCCTCGATGCGTCACAAAAACATAATTACTGCAAAAAAATACTCATCCAAATGGGTGTAAGCAATACCATTGAAATACTATGCGGGGGAAATTATAGCCGCGTTCATCAAGGAACATATCATCTGCTGGTTCGGCGCGCCAATGATAATCCGAGAAGATAACGGCAAGTCATTCGTGAATAAGGACGTGATAGACCTGCTACAACAATACAACACGAGACTACATACGTCGAATCCCTACTATCCCCCAGGAAATGGGCAGGCGGAGGCCACCAATAAGACCCTCCTTTGGATCTTAAGTAAAACGGTGCACAACCACCACAGAGGATGGCATGAGCAACTACCTCTAGCGCTATGGGCATACAGGATCTCGAAGCGTAGCTCAACAGGAGCATCACCCTATTCCCTAGTCTATGGAGAAGAATCCATCCTACCAGCGGAGATAGCAATCCCATCAGCGAGGATGAAGTAAGTCGTTTTGCTCATTTGGATGCAATATAAGAAAAAAGGGTCCGCATGGAACGATTTGTAGGCGCTTATAGGAAGCGTACGACTAACTACTACAACCAGAGCGTTAAAGAAAGAATTTTTTAAGATTGATGAGTTAGTTCTGAAGATCGAACCACATATGCAAAGGAACGCCAGCGCAGGGCAATTTGCAGCAAACTAGGAAGAACCGTTTAGAGTAAGAAAAACCGCCAAGAGAGAATACTACAAGCTAAAGAGGATGGATGGGTCCAAGATCAAGTCTACCATCATTGTCAAATGGTTGAAAATCTTCCATGCATAAGTTCAGTTGATGTACGAGCAGTTATTTCGCATAATAAAGAAAAGTTACAAATAACGAGCAAAGGGTATACAAAGTTACAAAAGGCTACGGGTTGCTCTGTGCATCCGGTCGGCTGACATACAAATTTACAAAAGGCTACGGGTTGCTCCGTGCATCCGGTCGACTGACATACAAATTTACAAAAGGCTACGGGTTGCTCCGCGCACCCTGTCGGCTAGCGTACAAACTTACAAAAGGCTACGGGTCTCCCAGTGCATCCGGTCGGCTAAGGAAACAACAATGCGCCCTGTCAATCACCACAGGCCCACCTCACAAAAAAAAGGGAGGGGGGAGCGCGCTTCGCCTACCTTGAAAGAAGAGGTGGGAGCTAGTACTTCCTTTCTGTTTTATAGAATCTTTTCTATTGATAACTTATTGCCTGGTTTTACTCTTAATTACTTGTTGTTATTTCTCATTAACCTGTATTTTAATAAAATTGGTGCGTGAATCTTTAACAAAAGGAAATAGTAAACAAGGCATTAGCCTTGATAAGATTTCCAAAAAGCTGAGTATAGACAGACTCAGAAAAAAAATCAAAATTATCTTCTTTTGTTAGTATAATCATGAAAATCTTGGCTTGGAACACACATGGGTGTGGCCAAAAGAAAACTAAACAACATCTTAATAATCTGATTCTCTCAGAGAAACCAGATGTTTTATTCTTATCTGAAACCAAGTCTCAAAAAGGTTTAGTAAGAAACCTGTTAAAACCATTCTCAAATATTCATATTGTAGACCCAGATGGAACTGCTGGGGGTTTGGCTATAGGATGGATTGATGGTTTCCATTTTGAGGTTGTTCAGTGGAATCTGAACATGATTAATGTAATTGTTAAAAACAACTACCATTCAAAGGAATGGCTTCTCACTTGTTTCTACGGCTCGCCTAAAAAAGAACTTAAACTTCAAGTTATGAGCCAATTGGAAGATATTGCTGTTAGGGTGAATAGAAACTCAATGCCTTGGCCTGTTCTAGGTGATTTAAATGTGATTTTCAATAGTGAAGAAAAAGAAGGAGGACTCCCTTTTAATAAAAAAGAAATAGAACCTATTCTTAACCTTATTCATAGAAAAGGTTTGGAGGATTTAGGTTTCACAGGAAACATATTTACCTGGAACAACAAAAGGGGAGGAACAACTAATATTAAATAGAGGTTAGATAGAGCAATTGCTAATGATGATTGGAACATGGAATTTAGGAATGTTATTCTTAATAACTTGGTGGCAATAGGGTCTGATCACAGCCCAATATGTCTTTCTTTAAACCAATCTTTTGTGCATCTCACCCCTCTCTTTAAGTTTTATGATACTTGGCTCAATGAGCCCTCCTGTCTTGAGGTGATCAGAAAAAATTGGATTGGGGAAGGGGTATCTCCAGTCATTTCTCTCTTAAACAATTTACATAATCTAGGTGAGAATTTAGACTCTTGGAAGAAAAATGTTTTTGGGAAACCAGTAAAAATGATAAGAACTACTTTGAAACAGATTGAATTACTCAAAGCAAAACCAACTACTGATAGAAATATGAACTTGTTAAACTTTAAAGCGCTAGAATTAGAAAAACTTTATGATGCTCAAGAATCCATAGCTAAACAACAATCTAGAAACAACACAATAGCTCTTGGAGAAATAAATACTAAATTCTTTCATGTAACAACTCTAAAAAGGAGAAAAAAAAAATAACATAGATTGTCTTCAAGACAATAACAATAACACAGTAAAAAACAAAAACGATTTAGAGGAAGTTCTAACAGGTTATTTTAAAGAGTTTTTTACTCAGCTTCCTACAGTGGAAATCAATGAATTTTTTTCCCTTATACCTCAAACAATTTCACAACAACAGAATGATTCACTAACCCTTATCCCTTCTAATGAAGAAATTTGGGATGTGGTGAAGCATTTAAAGCCAAATAAAGCGCCGGGACCAGATGGTTTCCCGGTAAGTTTCTTTAAAAACAATTGGGATGCAGTTGATCCTCAGATGGTCAAGGTTATCCAGGATTTTTTCAAAAATAAGGTTCTTAATAAGGATCTTAATAAAACTTTCTTTTCCTAATTCCTAAAGGCAAAAATCCAAAGACCCCTGCTGATTACAGACCAATTGGTCTGACCAATACTCCTTATAAAATAATTTCCAAGCTTTTGGCTAATAGATTCAAAAAAACTCTAGAACATGTAATCTCCCCTCTGCAATCTGCATTCTTGTCTTCTAGACAAATCTCATACAATATTATTGTTGCTCATGAGATTATCCATTCTATGAAAAGAAGTAAGAAGAAAATCAGAAATATAGGAGTCAAAGTTGATATGTCGAAAGCTCTCGACAGGGTCAACTGGCAGTTCATAATTAAAACTCTAAAAGCTTTTGGTTATAGTGATCATTCAAGAAAACTCTACTTCCTCTATTGCTGTTTTACTTAATGGACATCCTTGTGAAAATTTTAACCCTCAAGGGGAATTAGACAGGGGGATCCACTATTCCCTTATCTTTTCATTTTGTGTATGGAAGTCTTCTCTAGACTCCTTTTGCACTTGGAATCAAAAAAGAATGTCCAGGGCATTCGACTAACAAAAACTGCACCAAATATTTCTCATTTATTATTCGCTGATGATCTTCTTTTGTTCACTAAAGCTGATTTGGATAGTTGTAAAAACCTTATGGATGCCATTAATATGTTCAGTCTAGCTTCAGGGCAAGTTGTAAATTTTGAAATATCAGGCATATTTTTTAGTAAAAAGGTGAACAAAAAACATCAAGGGATCATGTCAAGATTGATGAAAATAAAAAAGATAAACATAAAAGACACTCACCTGGGGGTTCCTCTTTTTATAAACAGATCAAAACTATTAACTTTTGACAGTATTATAGAAGAAATGGAACAGAGAGTGAAAACTTGGTTAGGAAATACTATATCTCAACCTAGTAGAATGGTCCTCAATAAATCAGTTATATCAGGAATGCCTATTTACAGTATGGGTTGCTTTGTACTACCTAAGAAAATTACGGCTAGAATTAATGTTATTCAACGTGATTTTTGGTGGGGTAAAAAATCTAACTCCAAAGGTATTTATATAAAATCTTTTGAATTTCTGTGTAAACCAATTAACCAGGGAGGTCTGGGTTTTAAAGATGCTAACAAGGTTAACCAGGCTATGATAAGCAGAATTGCCTGGAGACTGGTCAGTAGTCCAGATGATCTATGGGCACAAATTCTCAAAGGAAAATATTTTACAAAAACTGGTGCTCTTCTTTCAAAGAAAAAAAATAGCTCTTCCTGGATTTGGAAGTGTATACTACAAGGTATATCACACATAAAGAAATATAGTGTATGGGAAGTGGGGGATGGCATGTCAATTAATATCTGGGAAGATAAGTGGATACCAGGAAGGGATATCATCTTATCTGAAACATGTACTCAAAACAACAACAATCTAACACTTGTGTCGGAATTGATAAATTCCGACACGAAGAAGTGGAATATGGATACTCTAAATGCTACTTTTAACAACACAATAGTGAATGAAATTCTGAATATCAAACTTTACTCCACAGAGAAGGGCTTTCTGAAAAAAGATAAGTTACGATGGACTCTTACTAGGAATGAAGAGTTTTCAGTTAAATCTTTATATGCAAAACTTCAAGATCCTACTAACTCTGTCACTGCAGAATCAAAGAAGTTTTGGAGATCCCTATGGAGCATGGATACCTCTCAAAGGATAAAATTGTTCATCTGGAAATGCATCCAGGATGCACTACCAAAAAAACACAAGCTAGGATCTATTCAACCTGAATGTGTTTTTTTGTCAGCAGGCAGTTGAAACAACTCAACATCTATTTTTTGATTGTGCTTATGCAAAGGATGTATGGAGTCTAGCACCTTGTGCTATTCAGGGAGTAATTTTTAACTATGCCTTTTCTCCTTCTTTCTTAGATGTTTACAATGAGTGGAGAACAGGGAATGGAGACTCTATCTCCATAGCCTTAGCTTCTACCAAATGTTGGTTCATCTGGAAGGAGAGATGCTCTAGAATTTTTGAAAATAAATCTTGTTCCTCGGGTCAATTAGCTATGTCAATCATAAAACATTATGCTTATTGGCATCCTTGTACAATACTCTTAAACAGATCACCTAATACTTCCCATCTTATGAGAAATATCTTGTGGTCATTTCCTCCTAAAGATACTTATAAAATCAATTGTGATGCCTCTTGGATATCAGCACAGACTAATGCAGGTTTTGGTTTTATCATGCGAAATTTTACAGGAAATTTCAAGGCAGAAGGAATTGGAAGTTTCAGAGCTTCATCAGCAGAAGAAGCAGAAGCAGTAACTCTGCTTCATACTGTCCAATGGGCCATCACAAAAAAGATTGAAAATTTGGTTATTGAAGGGGACAATCTAGCAACAATTATGTATGTTCAAGGAAAAGGCAACTCAATCTAGTGGCAGTGTATTGTAGTTCTAGATGAAGTAAATAATTTGGTAAACCAGTTAGTGTCTTTTTTGGGTTTCAAAGCTGTGGACAGGAAAGCAAATGGAGCAACTGATATTTTGGCAAAAAAAGGAAGAATTTCAACAGTTAATCAAACTTGGGAAGAATCGGCACCTCTTTTTATCATTCCCAGACTTACTTTTGATTATGTAAAAGCTTATGATGCAAACAATTTAAATTATATTGATCATGTCCTACCAGGAACTACTAATCCGTCAGATTCAGCCATTGTTGGGCATACTCAAACCGAGTTAGCCTTAAACGAGACTGAATCAAATGGTTAGGAGTCTCTTTTCTCTTAATATATCTACCTTACTTTCAAAAAAAAAAGAAAAAAAAAGAGAGGTGGGAGCGCGTCAGACCTACCTTCAATATATATACTCACTGTAAACAATACAAAGGGTTCAGGCGAAAGGGGGATAGATATCGCGCGCCCACGGTGATGGGTAGCATCAGCCAAGCTACAGTTGCAAAAACCCAATCCCTCCATTAACGTCTCAAATCACGCGGAATAGTTAGACATAGGCACCGCAAACCAGAATGAAAAAAAAACACGCAATTTTGATTGGATTGCAGTAAGAGTTTAGGGATTTTGGGTCTCGTTTCTTCAATTGACCATCATCTTTTCTCAGAGAGGCGAAATTGATTTAGGGATTTAGGTTTTCATGGTTGAGTATCTCGTTGATTGCAGTAAGAGTTTAGGGATTTTGGGTCTCGTTTCTTCAATATACCATCATCTTTTCTCAGAGAGGCAAGTAGTGGTAGAAGCTTTAGATGCGGGTTTCTATTTTTGATTCCATTAGAGAAGAGATTGTAGAAGAAGAAGTAGAAAGGGGTTTTTCTTTCTTTCTGGTTTTGGGAATTTGAGGAAGTGGATTAAGGGTTCTGTGGTTGAAATCGATTGAAGACAGTATAGGGAATTTAGGTTCTTTTTGAGTTGAGGAAGAGGGTTTCGAAGATTGAAGACAGTATAAGGAATTTGTGTTTGAAGTACTGGTTTAGGTATTTTTTGTTAAGATTCTTCTGATCTCCATATCTGGGAAGTAGAAGTTGAATTTTTTTAGGGGTTTTTGCTGTGATTCTTATTTGTTGGTTTATTAGGACCTTTGAGACGAAGTTTCTCCAAGATTGTCATCGGGGGTTGATTGTTGGGGAAAAGGGTTTTGAATTTTGAAGGAAGGGTAGTGTTTTTGAATGCAGTTTCCGTATTTCTTCACCATCTGTTCGTAGAGAAGAAGAACTATAAATCACAGTTTAAGGTTTTCTGTATATTTTTTCTGGGTTGGTTTAATTAGGGTTTTTGATGTATGGTATTTTAAGTTTTCAATTGTTTTGATATCTTAAAATCCCATCCTTTGAAACTTTAATTAACAAGTTCACTGTGTTTCATATGCCTAGGGTTACTAGGTCTAACCAGATGGAATGTTTGAGTCCCATATCTCAATATTCTGTTCCATAGAATGCTAGTAAGTTTTTGCAATGTCCTTTTAGGGGTTTTGATGGCTGCAAGAATGGTGTAAGAGGCAGGGGTTTAATGAGAAGCTCTTTTTTCAAACATATTAATGATAGGCATCTGGTAAATGGTGAAGGATATGATAGATGCCGGGGTAGAATTCAGGGAAATGGTGAAGTTTATATTTTATGGGAAGAGGCTCTTTTGCAACTTAAGATGTGGATGTGTACGAAGTATATGCATCCTCAAGCTTAGAAGAAGTGTTGCAGGGCACATGAAGGAGATGTAATTTTTGCTCCTTACAATGGTATGGATGCTGATTTCCTTATTCATGGCGTAACAAAACCTGAAGAGATACGTGCTTCGTTTCTTGTATATAATGCTTATAATGTTGAGCTTTGTGATTTTATTCCAGTCTTTGGTGTGGAGTTAGATAAAGTTTTTCAAGCTCAGTTGCATACAGTTCGACATATACCCACTAAATGTAGACTTAGCTTCTCTTGAACTTTCAAACACACTATAGACAAGGTTTTACTTAGTCCCTTGGATATTTCTTCTTGGATTCAACTATTGCTTTTTCCTATTTGTGTTTTATGTAATTATATTCCCAAGAGTAGTGCAGAAGGTCGATCTGGTATGCGTAAGAAACTTCAAGTTAATTCTATTAATCGAGTCTGAGCAAAGTTGAGGGATACTAATGGTTGTGTTTCTTTGATTTTGGATTTGTTATCTGATAATGATCTTTTTTCCAAATGTAAGGTTTTTTCTAAGAATAATAGTCCAGATGATATCAGTTTAAGCTTTGCATACGAAAGCTTAGTCAAGTTTCTTATACTGCATCCATTCGTGTTCTTACATCTAATGGTGTTTCTCATTTTAATGATGCCACATTATTTGACTTACAGCTCAAGCACCCTTCGGCATCGCTGCCAGTTTTTCCTATTGCTACTTTTAAAATAGATGCTGCTTCAGGTAGTACTGATATGGTTTTGAGAAGAATTAAAAGTTTCTCTAAAGGTACATCATGTGGCAGGGATGGTCTTCATGCTCAACATTTGCTTGACGCCCTCAATGGTCTGGCAGCAGCTGTGGCAGATGAGCTTCTTTCATCTATTACGGCTATTGTGAATCTTCTTTTAGACGATAAATGTCATCCACAACTTGGTAAATTTATTGCTAGTGCACCGCTTACTCCTTTAATCAAACCTGGAGGGAGTATTAGACATATTGCAGTAGGTACTATCTGGAGAAGGTTAGTTTCTAAGGTTGCTACATCACTTGTAAGTAAGGATATGTCTAGGTATTTAAGTGATTTCCAGTTCAGTGTTGGAGTACCATGTGGAGGAGAAGCTATTTTGCATTTAGTGAATCGTATTTTGGAGGGAAATGTAGTCTGAACTCTTTGTCAATGCTTTTAGTAGATTTCAGTAATGCTTTGAACATTGTGGATAGGTCTGCTATGTTAAGAGAAGTGAGACTTAGGTGCCCAAGTATATATAAATGGGTTGAATTCTGTTATGCTTTTCCTTCCAATCTTTATTATGGTGCTTCTACTCTTTTTTCTACACAAGGTGAACAGCAAGGGCACCCTTTAGGACCTTTACTTTTCTTAGTGACTTTGCATCCTCTTGTTTTAAAAATATCACAACAGTGTCAACTTGATCTGCAGGCATGGTACTTAGATGATGGTACCATTATTGGTGATACCATGCAGGTTTCTAAAACTTTTCATATTATTCAGGATGAGGGTGCATCTGTTGGGCTTCATCTTAATGTGCGGAAAATTGAATTGTTTTGGCCTTCTACGGGTACTAGGAGTTTGCAAGTCGGTATTTTCCCTGCTGATGTAGGTAGATCCTCTATAGGAGTTAAACTACTTGGTGGTCCTGTGAGTTTGAAAGCTGAATTTTGTAGTGAATTGGTTCTTGACAGAGTTCAGAAGACCATACAGTTGATGGTGGCAGTTCATAGGCTTGAAGACCCTCAAAGTGAATTGCTTCTTCTTCGCAACTGTACATGTGTTTCTAAACTCTATTTTACTATGCGTACTACTGCGCCTAAGTATGTGAAAGAAGCACATGTTGTATTTGATAATCATATTTCAAAATATATGAGGGAACTAGTGACTGCTGATGGACCAGGTTTTGGCATATTACCGCAGAGATTAGTATCTCTATCTATCAGAGATGGTAGTGTTGGTATTTATTCTATGTTTGATACCATGCAGTACTATTTTTTGGCTTCTTATTCTTAGACCTTACACCTACAGGGGATTATTTTACACAATGTTTCATCAGCCTCTACATCTTCAAGCATTTCAGTTAACGGTCCAGTTTATCAACATGCTTTTGACCATTTTGTTCAAGTGTGTGGTATTGACTCTTCATAACTTAGCAATCTCGTAATTGCCTCACATCCTATGCACTCACTGGCAGTTCAGTATTTTGCAGGTGTGACGAAAGACATGCCTTTCTTTTTCAATATGTCAATGTGGGACTTAGTGCTTTGGCAATGTAATAAAACAAAGCATGCTCAAGATTACTTACTCGCAATTCCTGTTGATGGGATTGGACAAAAGATGGGGCCACATCATTTTTGTGTTGTTTTTTGTTATAGACTTGGCATTCCACTCTTTGTAGAAAATAGTGTTTGTATGTGTTGTAACAGGGAAATGGATGTATATGGTGACCATGCGTTGCGTTGTGCAAATGAAGTTAGACTCAAGTTTCGACATGATCTTGTTCGTTACACCTTTGCAAGTATTTGTTATAGGGAAGGTGTGCACACTAAAGTTGAAGCGTCTTTGAGTTTCTTATCTGGTAATGGTGGTGATTCCATATCAGCGGGCATTCTTGTCTACAATTGGGAAGACGGCCGAGATACTTGTTTGGATGTGATGGGGTTTCTCCTTTCGTTGGGGGTGGTGTAGACGCCTTTACACCGGGTCTTGCTTTGTTTAAAGCCGTAGAGCGTAAAAGATGTAAATACCTTGATGTTTGTAGAGCCAATGGGTATAGTTTTGGTACCTTAGCTTTTACTACCCTAGGTGAGCTTGGTATCGAAACTATTGAGTTTTTGTTCAAGTTGAAAAATTACATAGCTAGACATGATGATAATAGTAAAGTTCGCAATTTTATTTTCATTAGATTAGGTTTAGCTATCCAAAAAGGGGTTGGAGCGCAACTTGTTGCACGGCTACCAACAAGTTTCTTGTAAAAACTTTATTTATTTTTTAATAATAAAAATAGAAGGTGTTTTTTTTTATTAAAAAAAAGAAAGAAGAGAGATTAAAAAGGGGGGGGGGGGGATCCCAACCGCCATTCCCTTCTTCATGATTGTTTCGCTATAAAAGCGCGACAATTAGTAATGTCCTCGTCCAGAGACCGCATCATCAGGAGCGCTTCCTCACACTAGAGACTCGCTGAAGCCAAAACTTGGCAAGCCTCACCAATCAACTTGTGAACATCCTGCACGATCTTTTCGGAAGCTCGCGCTTTCTGCACGAGCTTAAGGGTCTCATCATGTTCTTCATGAACCTTGCGTGCCTTGTCATGATGAATCATCCTATGAGTCTGCAGCATACCCACCTCATCCTTCAATACCAGTAAACGCGCCAGTTCGTCCTGCATATTGACTGAACACACGAGCGCTATACCGCCACATGGTTAGAGTATACCCGTGAAGTCGTGGGGTCGCCTGTTCAGTCACATATAGGGGACAATCTACGATGGCGTGGTCTATGTTAGCATCCATCGCAATAGATTCTTTAAATAGTCTATCAGCCGCAAAACGTGCGGTAACGGCGTCGTCCAACACGCGCTGGACTTCAAACGTCACACACCTGGACGCTTGGTCCCTCTGAGCAATCAAGTATGTCTCATACTTCTCATCAAACTTGACGCGTGTGGTATTCTTATTTATTTCCCTCAGTTCCCGAAGCAACTCCACCTAAGCCTTCACGAGAAATAGCCGCTCCAACTTTTCCCGTTTGTCCAGGGGGTGACCAGTGTGGGTACAGACTCCAAATTCAAAATGTAACCATGGAGAAGGCGCGCCATTTCGTTAGAATACTTATGAAAGAGGAAGCAAGAAGAAGGAGTAAGGATTCAAGGTAGAAGTAACTATGAAAACCACAAGTCATCTATTTATAGATAAGTTCGTGCCATAAATGATACGCTAACCTCACATATCCACCAATTTATATAACAATAAACAACCACCCCAATAAATGCATGACAAGAATCCCAGGGCAGTATAACCATAAAAGGGGAATAGCCATGAAAAGTGAAGAATCAAGAGCGAACAACTCCTGTACCTGTCCTTTACTGACACATCGGCAGGATGCCGCGACAAGAGCCATTGGAACGCCAAAAGATGGCTGGACGGAAGGACAAAGGCGATTCGAGGATCATCCCGGGGACTTGTAACCTAAAGTGAGAAGAAACAGACCTGAGATAAAATTCAAGGTGACTATCGGGTTATTTGACAATTAACCCAATAGTCAGGGGACTAATGTTGATACATGGAAATAATTACCCTATAACAGGGAGTTTCCAAAAGAGAGGGTAAGCCCATTAGGAAAATGGGGACTTGGGGACTAAAGCCCAAGTCCAATAGAGTATGTCCATGGAATATCAAGGATAAGGAGGGGATGAATGAGAGACTAGGGGTTATATTAGGAAGAGTGGGAACAATAGTAAACAAGAGGGTTCCAATGACATGTGGCATGATGTCATGATAAGAAGGGATTTTGGGAAAAGCCTATAAAAGGAGGAATATAGTACAATGGAAAGCAAGCTCAATCTCATACTATTCTAGAAAAAAGGTGTAGTCATTGTTGTGACTAGGACGTGTAGGACCTATATCATCTTTACCTCTAAACAACTTGCAAATGGGATAACCATCTAGCTTGGAATCGCATTCCTTTTAAAAGCTACACTGACACTGACACCTCAATCTTTTCATAAACGTCCTTAACTTTTTTGGTGGTTTCCTTTTTCCTATGCATCTACTAAATTTATTTTTTTATCTTCTTGATCCTGATTGTTTTTTTCTCTATAATAACACGATTCTGCATCGTCATCTAAACCTTGAATTACTGACCCATCAATATCACCAAATCCTTCTTTATTATCATGATTCACCTCTAGCTTCTCAACTTCTGCTTTTGGTGTTGCAAATATCGAATATGGAAAACGTGCAGAGCAGTGTTTTATTTTCATCCGGAAATGGTTGTAAATATCGATGAAGATTCAGCATAATGGTCTGAATACAACACAAAACAGTATCAAAGACCACCAATCTTTGGGGATCGACTAGAAAAAATAATTTTTTATCAGAAATTATTATTTTAATCAATTCAAGTGTCACCGAATTTATAATTATTTGGATGACAAATATCTAAGATTTTCATAACTACAAGTTCTCATGGGTCAAAATAAGTTTTATCATAGTTTGTAATATTTATTTACATCATTATGACCAAAAATTATTTCGTCTCATGCCGTATCGTTACGGCACGGGTTATTTCTAGTATATATATATATACAAATGTGGGGTTACGATCCATGTGGGTGTTGGTGTCACTAATTAAAATTAAGATATTTGGGAGCGCTTGAGATGATCATCATAGCATTTTTGTATATATATATATATGTCAACTCGCAGTCTGATTGAGAATTTGAGAAAGCTAACAAACTGATCTTAGAAAATAAAATGTCTAATCCCGACGGGCAGTGCTATCCCACACGGTTACGCGGGATAGCTTAATGAGCCAGCAAGTTCGTATTTCCAAAATTATATAAAAATCATAACTTAGACAGCAGTAAAAAATAAAAGGCTGACTTTTCTGCTTCTAGAAGTCATTCTGAAATATTATTGCCAAACTGGCTTCTGACTTTTAGACTTCCATAAATCGAAAAGCAACTTCTGAGTGTGCATCCAAACACACTATAAGAAACTGTCCAGGGTAAAAAAATTGTTAAGCAAAACAAAGAACTGAAAATATCGAGTAAAGATATGAACACCATGAATGATAAGCAAGCCAACTTCAACGGTGGCATATGGGGTCGCAGGCCTGCTTAATAATTTTGAAAGTGTATAATAATATGTATATTTTTAATTTTATAGTGTTAACACAAACTTTAACTCATAAATTTTTTAAAATAATAAGAAACCTTAATACTAATTCCATAATCCATAGTATATTCTGCCATCCAACATATCTCGGATTACAGAATTATAATGTATTTTAATCAGATTTTATCGAAATTTTTATATATAATCCATTTGGTTAAAAAATATTTTTTTGATGAATTAGTGATTTAACTTAGTTTTAGACCGGTATACTAAAATTTTAGACTAACACTTTTCGTTATAAACTTTAAAAATAAGGTAGGACCCCATTAAATTGGTAGTCCCCTTGATAAGCTATTCGGTTTGACGAAAAGAAAAAAAAGGAAAGAAGGAGATCATAGAGAGGGGGTCGATGGAGAGTAAAGAACTAAGGTCCGAAAAAAATATTTAGAATTCTAATGAGATGTAACATTAATGATTAAGCACAGATCTTCCATCCGAAGTGTCGTCTACCCACCGTAGGTGACGCTGGCCATTGTCTAAAGTATTCGGCATAAACAAAGTGCACCAGTTTTCTAAGATAACAACTAATAAAAAAGTCGAGTTTCCCTAAAATATTTGAGCCAATCAGGATTTGCCAAATGTGCGCACCAAAGTTCCTGCATCACAAAAGGAAATTTGATCCAATAAGAGCATCTTTAATAGAAGGTGGAAGATTTATTTTTTAATGACACGTAGGATTTTAGACCTTCATTTAAAATAAATCTATCTCCAACAGTAGGTCCTACAAAACAGGAGGGATGAAATATTAAATTTGAAGGTTTTAAAGAAAGTCTTATTTAGACCTTCACAATGACCTATACATGTCATATTTTTGATTTTTAATAGTTAATTAAAATCCGATTAAACGGTTAAGATTTCATCACATAAGATTATTTAATGGTTAAACCTCTATACTATTGGAGATAGTTTATTAGTTACGGGGTCCTATATTTTCTTTATGCGTAAATCCTCCTAAATAAGGGTCTTAATAAAAATTCCACGTAGGATTTTTAACACTCACTTTTGGAGATGCTCTAAGAAGTCCGAGTCTCATCATCGTTCAACATGGGAATTCACATCGCTAAGATATTTAAAAGGGAGATATAGATAGTCTAATATATTAATATATATTGAGTTCACAGTAGTGAAATTCCTTTAAATACATCCCCTCTCGTGAACATCTCTTGTGCAAAATCTAGGCTTACTGGATGAAAATACCCCCACAGAGATTGGGTTGTACCCCGAAAAGGTTCACATCTCAATGCATGTAATACCTAAGTTCTCGACTTTGTCTCGGTATTTGAAATGCCCAATTTATTCTAAACTTCTACTATGAGCTTATTCATCCATAGTATCATACTACAACAATTATAGAATATATGATTATTCAGCTAGGGGAAATCTTTTAACTAAAAATAGGAAACCCAACGCAACTTAATAACTCACGCCTCAATTAGGGATCACATGTTTGAAGTTTGACCGAGTTATATTGGGGTCCCAAAAACAACGTGAATCTGAAGATGTTGTATCATTTGCTTCGATAAAAGATATTTTGAATGTCTCCTTGGGATTTGACACCATGGACTTTCCTAAAAAAGACACGGAAACACGAACACTCCATCATGCCCGAGAATGATGCAAATTAATACCCCAGTGATGATGTATTTCAAATTAATACACCAGTAATGAAAAGATAGATGAAGCATAACCCATGATTATATTAACGGAGAAGCTTACAAAAATTCCAAGTAATGATGCATATGCTTATGAGAAACAAATATAAGAAGCTGCCATCGGAGCTGCTATACAACAATAGAGTTAATGTGACGGAGATCGAAGCTCTGGATTTCATTGAACATCATCACAATTTGTTTGCACCTTGCAAGTAAGGACCTAATTAGTAAAGTAAATAATATAATATGTTTAGTTGCATGACCATACACTGTTTCAGTAGAAACGACAACAAAGCATTTTAAATCTTTCCTGCAAGGTGCAAACATAGTCTATAAATAGAAAGCCAAAAGAACTAATAGCACAAAAAATCAGAACAACTCGCAAACACCAAAAAATAGAACTATAAAAGAGCAATACAATACCCAGATAATCGCCTAACTCGAAGGCACATTCCTAAAACATTAAAATACAAATTATCGAAATAATTAACAATTTTTATCACTGAACAAAATCTCACCAATTTTGTACACTAACAAACTTCAAAGCGAGCGAGAAAAGCAGCGTCTATCGATTACATTCTCGAGAATACCTGCAAATCAAACGACGACCACTTATTAGAAAATAAAGTACAAAATGCAAGCCAAAATAAAAACAGAGAAGTGGTTGAAACAATGGGTTTGGCATTTCCTCAGACTCTATAAAGAGGCACCTCCCGTTCATGCTTCAAAAAATAATATATGAAAACTCCCGTTTCCACTGCTGCTGCCGCCATCCCCGACAACACTTCCGACACAAGGAAGATTTTATTGTAAGTTTAATGATTGTGTGATGGAGAAGACGATAATATGAGCATACGGGAAATCTGATCTTTTAGATTTCTTGGGCTTTTCGTGCTGCTGATGGTGTGGCTTTCCATTGTTCTTTGTTGTCACCATTTTGGATGCATGTTGGACAATATATTACAGTGTTGCATAGGAGTCATGTAAAGTTCCCTTCATCATCATTAAGACTAAGTAAATATGTACTAACTCAAATCAAGCTGCATCAATGCCACTCCCCTCTTCTCTTCCACTCCCTTCTACCCTTGCGATAGAGATCAGCACCGTCTCGACGGATAGACCACTGGCAATTACCACCGAAAAACCCGTTAAATTTATTCCCTATTAACCCATTTGCATAGAAAACTTCAAACTTGCAGTCGTACCAACGCATATCACAAATAAAAAATGTAAAACCTGAAGAAATGAGAAAAGGTAAAAAAACTTAAGGTTTTGTGAACATGAAGAAGAGTACCTATATATATGAGCAGTGAGCCTGTAAGATTTGGTTTCTAGTCGACGATGCGGCGCCGACAAAAATGAGGGATTGAGGGCATGGAAATTTAGGCAAGACTTTCTTCCTCAAGATTTTCCTCCTGGTAGGTTTCCACTCCAATCTACAATTCTCCCTAGCTTTAGACATGGAAAATTAACCAAAAGTGAAAAAAGAATATTCAGATGATGGATGAGTTGATTTATATTAGACATGGAAAATTAAACAAAACTGAAAAAAGAATATTCACATGAATGGGTGAGTTAATTTATACCTTGATATTGCTTGAGTCATGCCTGATTAAACCAGCTACAACAGGTGCATTATCAATACCTGCAAAACAAAAGAATGAAAGAAGATCAGACAAAAAAAAAAAAAAAAAACTACCAGTCGGGTTTTGGCATTTGCAAGGATTCTTTATATAGACACCAAATCCACAAATTCCATAAAAAAAGAAAGAAAAAACTGTCATGGTAATAATATTAATCAATACCTAAAATATATATAGTTTTTATTTATTTTTTGAAATGCGTATTTAATTTTGTCCAAAACATGTTAAGTATTCATAAGATTTAGGAATATAATTAATATTTATTTTTTATGGAATTAGGAATACCGAGAATATTAAATATGGACAAATATATTTTTGAATAGAAACCGTAAATGTATTGAACCTCTTTTGTGTGAAAAGAAATTTTTTTTAATATTTTTACCTAATTAAAAAAAATATAATTTTAGATAGTTTGTTTCAGAAAATATCAAAATATAATTTCCTGGCCAATATAACTATGTTTTGAGTCAAAAATAAAATAAAATAAATTTATTTCACAAAAAAAATCAAAAAAGACCTTTATTTTTCTATATTCGTTTTTAGTAAAAATTACGGAAGGAACAATATTAAGAAAATACGATAGAAACCAGTTCATTCTTGTTTATTGCACCTATATTTATTTGATTCTTTGTTCATAATGTTCTTTTCAAATGCTCTCGATCTCGTACTAACAATTTTGTATTTTTATTGTTGGACATGACTAATAATTAATTTACATACAAAAGAGGAAAAACCGATCCTTCAATATACAGGTATTTGGATTTTGACTTCCATTCAGAGTTTGATCAAAGATTTTTAAAATGCAATTATAACTAATAAAAAAAAATCCAGTTTTAGTAGACTTGAATTGTAATTAGGATTATTTTTTAGTTATAAAAAGTGTAATTGGACATTGGACATTAGGGTTTTTTTTTTTTTAATTTTATTTATTGATATAATTTTTTGATGAGACCATGATGAACAACGAATATTTTGATGTGATTTATTTGTGAATTTTAATTTCAAATATAACTACTCTTTAAATTAGGATTAAATATATTCATAATAATTTTTTAATATATTTTTGGCAATATTGTGAAATTTTATAATATTAGTTGTTTTAGGTAATTTTTTATTCTATGTGATTGGCCGAAAATTATAATATAACCATAAATAAAATATGGTGGGGCTAGAATCAACCAGAAGCTACGGTTAACCACGCCGCTCGAAAAAACTCCGTTTTTATATAGAGAATGTACTAAATTAACATGATGATTAATAAATGGTAGATTAATGAATATGTGCCATGTATTTCATTTTCATAGACAACACAGCCATGCATGCAATACAACTTGCTCTTTTGGATTGTGGAGATACAAATAACATAATGAACATTATCTATTTTCATATATGGTTGTCCGGGGAATATTTATAATTTTGTAGTGAACATGGGATGAATCAATACACATCAAATTAGTGTACGGTGTCCATATGTTGAAAGGTCATGAAATCATTGTGTGGTGAAGAAGAGGTTTGGAATGGCTACAAAAGAAAATAAAAAATGGAATGTTTGTGAAAAAGCGGGGGTCTGACAACCTCACCCAATATTTCGTTTAGGCAATCTGTGTGGACAAACTCCAATATAATTCCAAGGGAATCAACTAGACAGTCAGACTCAATCAATGAAAATATATCCAAGAGTTGTATCTCTGTTTCACAATGTAATCAGCAAATCAAACAGATAGAAATCCGCAAGCCTAATTATTATGTGAAACAACTTGAACGGTATCAAAGACCAATGTTCAAGTGTCAATCAATTTATATCAACAACCAAAGGTTGGATTATCTAATTGATTGAACTACGCACAACCTGTGATATTTTAATTATATAAACAAATATAATGCGGAAAAGAAATAACACAGACACCAGAAATTTTGTTAACGAGGAAACCGCAAATGCAGAAAAACCCTGGGACCTAGTCCAGATTTGAACACCACACTGTATTAAGCCGCTACAGACACTAGCCTACTGTATCAAATGACTCAAATGAAACTAGTTATAGAGTTGTTCAATTGTTTATATTCTCATAGAAGTATACAAGACACAATTAAAGCAAAATCGATTTTGATTCACTCGAATCAATTCATGAACATTATAGACACGGTTTGCAAAAGATTGCATTCCTTATTATATAAATGTATTAGTTCATGAAAAAACCGATTTTAGAACATAGCCTACTCAAGTATGCAAACGGGTACACATACCTAAGTGGTCGGACTTAGTTTGGGTTCGCTAGTATGCGAATGGGTACGCATACCTCCAAACTCAGTTGAATTCCCGGTCTTGAACTTACGCCGGTACGCATACGGGTATGCATACTAAGTTCCCGGACTTTCAACTAACCAACCAGTATGCATACGGGTATGCATACTATGGTTCCCGGACTTGGAATAACTTGTAACAGTTAGCATACAAGTACGCATATTGTGCTATATCCAATCATGGCTAATTGTTCTAAACTCCCATTTCAATCATTGAAACATTCTTAGAAGACGACAATAGCTGTCTCACACAAACTATTAACTTCAAAGCAATTTTCAAGTGATCGATAGATCAATCCGAAACATTCCGAGTCTACATCAAATGACTGTCTCACACAAATCATATAAGATGTTACCAGGCGATTTTCACATGATCATCTTTTGACTTTCGTCAAGAATATAAGATGAACTTGGTTAAAGCGAAAGCTTACCAACATATATTTCGAGAAATATGTAAGCGAGTTAAACTCATCTCGAAATATCAAATGTGTATAATCGAAGTCTATATCGCTATACGACTTTTTTCTCAAATATGAGATAGAGTAGATAGACTTTTGAGTGATAGATGAGTTCAAGTCTCCACATACCTTTTGTTGATGAAGTTCCACAAGCTCCCCTTAGTAGTTCTTCGTCTTCAATCGATGAACGCCGTGAGGTCTAAAGCTCAACTACACTTTCTATCCTAATTCGAGACTTACCTATAAGTAGACTAGAAATCAAGACTTATAGTTTTGGCAACTAAACTTGACAAACAAGCTTGAGATAACAACGCTTGCGAGTTCGACCGAGCAGTGCTCTAACAATCTCCCCCTTTGTCAATTTTAGTGACAAAACTATCAATACATATGGATTACAAAATAAATAAACTTTGTAGATTCTCATCCAAATGCTTGATTTCCTTGGTTCTTCAACATTACTCGAAATCTTCGTCACTTCCAAGTATTCCAGTGATTCTGAACGTGTTCAACTCAGCATCATAGTTGTTGAAGATCCGTAGCTATAACAATGAGAAAACAATAGGTCTCAATCATTGTTATACAATGTCATAGTATTATTACACAGCATCAAAGTCCAATTGTATCACAACTTTGACAACAATACTATGGTGATATGTATCACTCCCCCTTAGTCAATACTTCATCTCATAATGAAAACCACTCCCCCTTACATAATGATCCGTAAACCATATGTATTTGTAGTGTGAACTACACAATAATTCTCCTCCTTTTTGCCAATATAAATTGGCAAAGGTACGAAAACTAGTGAGATCATAATGAAATTCTCATAGAGATACTTCATGACTAAAAGAGAACATATCAACTTTGTTTCGATGATTTCACATAGTCGAAACTTAGTGTATTCATCAAGGAGTTTATAAAGATACAAGAAAACTCCTACAATATTCCACAGCCGCACTCCCCACAAAGATTTGGAAACTAAGCACAAGTTCAATTAAGAACTCTCCCCCATTAAATGTCATTCCCGAAAGAACAACAAGAGCGACCTTACTTTTGAAAGAAAAGAAGGATTTCTTTGGACATTAACAAATTACATGAAACATGAATTTGTATCCAGAAAACTCAATTAAATTAACCACAAGAAAACCCATCATTAATTTAATCGGAAATGCTCAACATAAGAGAACTTACGATGCCGCACACAATACTTTCACATAGAAGTGGATCAGGGAAAGATCAATACCGCGGAATATTCAAAGATTCATTCTATTTTCATCAATATTTGCATAATGATACCATAGACTGAATATTTGTTATCAAAAGTTCATTCTCTTTTCCATCAATATTTACATAATGACATATAATAGACTTAACTTTTGACATATTTGGGACAATCATAGTTCACGGACGTAAGCACACATATCCCATAAAAAAAATTACAATATATAAAACCAATAAAGATTAATACTGCAAAATCATCTTCCAAATAAACTTTAGAATTTAAATAAATAAATCTAAAAACATTGCAAGATGAAAATCGTTGGCAATAGCTATGTGTACTCACAATAATTGTTATTCCAAACCCTAGTTATCCTTCTTAAAACATAAGAATAAATTCTCATAAGAAGTTTCCTAGACAAAAATAAAACAACTCTAAAAACAAAGACCGATCACAAACTAAATCAAAGTTCACGTTCGGAAATTTTACGGGTTTTAAGGCCTTTGAGCTTGTGATTGACAGCTTCAACCGCTTCTTCGAAGACGGTATTCTTAATGAGAAGATCCTTAACATGTGTCTTCATGAGAGCAAGGTCGGAATTAACCTTTTTCAACTCAGTTCGTAACACATCAAGACCCTTCATGGTGTCAACAAGCTGCAGCTTTGCTTCCTCAAAGTGTCTAAATAAAATCAAGAACCACTTCAACAGAAATCTTTTCATCATCCTCAATGTCTGAATAAATATCAGGTAATTGAGAAAGGAGATCGTCAACTTCTACAAGAGTTCTTTTCTTCTTCCCTTTGGACTCGAAACCAAAACCCTTATCAAGAAAACCTTTTGCAAAATTGCAAGAGCCATACGGTGACGCCATTCTTGACAAGAAAATAACCTGGAGTTCGTGTACTCAACTTGAAAGGTTTGGTATTTAATTGGTTTCTTAGGGAGAAGAATTTTAGGGTTTCTAAAGACAGTTTGTGACAAGTAACATGGGTACCGTACGAACACAGCCTTGACCCATAAACGAAAAACACAAAAACTACTGAAAAGGCAAACCAAGAAAAACTGTTTGCGCATCAAAATATTGCTAAGTGAATAATTTCACAAATCTTAGCTCAATAAATTTTATATTCTCCCAAGAGGAAAATTTAGAGCCTAAAAGTAGCGGGCAACTTGGTTGCAACAACAAATTTTTTTAAAAAAAAACGAAGAGATTCACAAGACACAAACAATACTTAGGTAAAGCTTATCTGTAGACAATAATTTAGCTATGGACGATAAGAAAATAGCTCAACTAAGCAGAAAGTATTTTACCAATAAGTATTCCTGATCATATCTCACTTAACCAGGATTTTTTTTTTTTTTTGTGAGTGAGGTTTCAACCTTGTAATTAATTAGCACAAGTATGATCCTTAACCTCATTAAATGAATGGTGTTCACGGTTGAGTATCTTTTTCCTTCCAATTCTAGGAGTGAATCCTTTTTTATGTGAACAATTATCATAAAACTTGCTGTCATCAAAGTATGAGACTAAGTTCGAGTCCTTACCAGAAGAAGTTTGTATGGAGGATTTTGACAGCCTGTTGATAAGATCCTTGTATCCTTCAATTATAAGATTAAGGTTGTCCTTCATATCTCCAATGTTGCTTCCATCTACAGGTACCTTTTTCACATCTTGAACATCATTCTTCACATTAGGTAGAGAGGAACCTTTCTGAAATCTCCTTGAACATTTTGTATTAATGCTACAATTGGTTCGAACGTTCGATGAGCATATTGAACTGACTTTCCTGGAAGAATTCATAGGGTGAGTACTAAAACCAATAGGTTTACACATCTGAATGTCAGTTACACCTTTGAGTATTAAATCTAAGGTGTGCTGAAGTCGACCAAAGTAATTGTCATTCAGCTCCAGTTTGCTCTTCTGTTGAACATGTCCTTTTGAATCACAAAAAAGACATACTTTCTGATCACCGGAGTGATTAGAGTGTGTAGCATTAGAAACATCGTTAGAATATTTCTTCCTTCCATGAGACGTGGTAAATCCATGATTAGTGGAAGAACCAAGCACTTCTTTATCAATAGGAAGGGTTTGCAGTTTAGCTTCAGAAGTTGTTTTCATTTGAGAAACATGATTAGAATTAGTCACGTATTCTAATATCACAGCAGAGTCAAAAGTATTTGGTATGACAGACTCCCCATAACGAATTTTATCTTGAATAGAGAGATTACTCAATAGTCATTCAATTTCACATGCATCTTCTTTGAGTTTAGCCTCGAGTAAGGTTCGTGATGAACAAACTACAAAATTTTCCTCACGAAGAACCTTTAGTTGGGAATCACGATCTTTTACCATACCAACCATTGTATTAACCTTGTGTTTCAGCCTATTGATTTCAACTGCCTGGATTTCAACAAGATTTAGAATCGCTGCACTCTCTCGGGCTGCTTCCCTTTCTACTTCAGCATCAGATTCGTCAGTAAGAAGATCAGGGTAACACATATCAATACTTGTCTGTTTCGTAGGAATAGAATGTTTATCTATATGTGAGATCGACAAGTCTTTCTCTTTAATAGATTTCATCGAAACAGCACTTTTGTCACTGGTGATGCGTTTGTCAGAGATGGCACTATTGTCCATAGAGTCAGATCGTTACAAAGAAAACCTTATAAGGTCTTAACCGTGTTTGCCTGCTCTGATACCAATTGAAAAAGCGGGGGTCTCACAACCTCACCCAATATTTCGTTTAGGCAATCGGTATGGACAAACTCCAATATAATTCCAAGAGAATAAACTAGACAGTCGGACTCAATCAATGGAAATATATCCCAGAGTTATATCTCTGTTTCACAATGTAATCAACAAATCAAACAGATATAAATCCGCGAACCTGATTATTATGTGAAACAACTTGAACGGTACCAAAGACCAATGTTCAAGTGTCAATAACTTTATATCAACAACCAAAGGTTGGATTATCGAATTGATTGAACTACGCATAACCTGTGATATTTCAATTATATAAACAAATATAATGCGGAAAAGAAATAACACAGACACCAGAAATTTTGTTAACGAGGAAACCGCAAATGCAGAAAAACCCCGGGACCTAGTCCATATTTGAACACCACACTGTATTAAGCCGCTACATACACTATCCTACTCCAAGTTAACTTCGGACTGGAATGTAGTTGAGACCTAACCAATCTCACACTGATCAAGGTAAAGTCGCGTTCCTTACGCCTTTGAATCCCAGCTGGACTCCACGCACTTGATTCCCTTAGCTGATCTCACCCACAACTAAGAGTTGCTACGACCCAAAGTCGACGAATTGATAAACCAATCTGTCTCACACAGAAAAGTCTATTGAATAGATAAATCTGTCTCCCACAGAAATACCTATGAGTTTTTTTTCGTATTTTGATAAATCAAGGTGAACAGGAACCAATTGATACACCGGACTTATATTTCCGAAGAACAGCCTAGTAATATCAATCACCTCACAATAATCTTTATCGTATAGTAGCGAAACAAGATATTATGGAATCACAAACGATGAGACGAAGATGTTTGTCACTACTTTTTATCTTGCCTATTGAAGATTAAATCTCGAGCAAATCTTAGAGAAGATAGTACTCAATACGATAGAATACAGCAAGATCAGAACACGCAACTACAGAGAAAATAGTTATGTCTGGCTTCACAATCCCAATGAATTCTTTAAGTCGTTAACCTATAATGGTTTTAGAAAAACGTAGGTTAAAGGAGAATCGACTCTAGTCGCAACTAGTATCACACAGGAGGTGTGGGTATTAGGTTTCCCAGTTGCTAGAGTTCTCCCTTATATAATCTTCAAATCAGGGTTTGCAATCAATGTTACCTTGCTAACAAAGCATTCAATATTCACCGTTAGATGAAAACCTGATTAGACTCAAGCTAATATCTTTCAACCGTTAGATGGAACTTAGCTTGTTACACACAAATGAAAAGTGACTTCATTTAGATATGGGTAACCGTACCTAAACGTGTACACCTTGTTGGCTCAACAATAGTTAACCGAAGTTAGCCATATGAACACTTTCATATCAACCTTGTTCATCTTAACACAACTAGTTCAAATGACTCAAATGAAACTAGTTATAGAGTTGTTCAATTGTTTATATTCTCATAGAAGTAGAAATGGAAGCAGCTAAATAAAGTGCAGTGATTCTAAGACAGGTTAGAATTCAATCCAATAAAGTTAATAGGCTGAAACACAAAGTCAATATGCTTATTGGTATGGTTAATGATCGTGACTCTCAAATAAGGATTCTTCATGAAGAAAAAGAAGAAGTAAATTTATCGAGAACATTACTCGAGGCCAATCTTAAGGAGAAAGCCTTAGAAATCAAATGCCTATTGAGTAAGCCCTCTATTCAATGCAAGGTTTGTTCTTAAGAATCAACTATATCAATTTCCTCTGAGAAAAAGGAGAAGTTAGAAAACGACACTACTTGTAATCATGTCTCCCTAATAAAATCGGTTTCAGAAGCTAAAGTGCAAACCCTTCCTATTTCTAAATGTGTGCTTTTAACTTCCTTTAATCAAGGAATTACTGAGTCATATGGAAGGAAGAACACTTCTAACGATTATGTTAAACCTGAAAAGACGAGGGTACCCAAATACACCACAATCTTTTTATTTCAACCTATAAGTCTGATACCAAGTGTGATCGTCTATGGAAAAAGTCGAGACAGTACGACAACTTGATATTCACTTGATAATAGTTATGGCCCGAATCCGATTTACTATAGGATCAAAATCAAGTGATTTGGAATTAACGTGCAAGTGCAATTTACTTTAAATTATATAAATCAAATATAATTGCGGAATAGTAAAGTAAATGGCACAACAAGATTTTGTTAACGAGAAAACCGCAAATGCAGAAAAATCCCAGGACCTAGTCCAATTTTGAATACTCTCAAAATTAAGCCGCTATACAAAATCTAAACCAACTTCGTATAGTTTAGACCAAGAAGATTACCCCTAGCTACTTAGTTCCCTCAGTATCCCTGTGCCTTCTACTTCTAGAGTCACGCATATGAATAGCAATTCCTTTGGATCGTATTCCAAACAGCAAAGGAAGAATCTGGTTGGTAACCACTCTAATCAATCTTTCTACAAGATAATGATGAGTTGTTGACAAAGGCTATTATGTTTAATCTAATAAACTTCTTTGTCTGGTTAGATCAATCTAAATATTGAATACCGAAATAATCAATCTTTAGATTTGTAATCAATCAATATAGATCTCAAAGAGAAACTATAAAGTAGTGAATGCCGATCTCATGAAACTAATCAATCAGATCTATCAAAGATAAAGTGATTCTAGTTGGATCCCATCCGGTCAAGGTTTGTGCACTAAATCCACAAGATACGAAAACTAATAAGAATTCTTCTTCTTCTTCAAATATCTATTGCCTTCAAATACCTGCACAACTCCACTTAAATCTCTTGTGATCAATCACGCACAGAACGGAGTATGTTAACAATGGATTATCACAAGATGTCTTTAGATCTAATAACAGTTCTAAAGATCCAGTCGATACTTTGATTTATTCTGAGTGATCTTATATCAGAAGAGAAGATTCTCAAACAAACTAGGTGCAATCAATGTTTCAACAACCGCTAGATAATCAAATCAAATCGAAAACTAATAACACTGCAATTATCTAGTTTCCCACCAACGGTACTCGTAGAGCTTCTTGATCCCACATAAGTCTTTAAACGAGCAGTCGTAAAAGATTTCACCTAATTAGGATACTTTCCTCTCCGAATAGACGGCTCCACCAGAAACAACAAATAATGAAGTTCGCCTGGCTCTTAGGATGGTTTGTTAGAAATGAAAACTTAGGTATTTATAGACCAAGGATGTTTGGACACCAAGGAATTTCCAAAACCAAAAATATTCTCAAGATATGCAATGAATGCCTAAATTCGGTTTTCCTAATTCCAATAAATGCTTGTCCAATATTTCCGAAATCTCTCATAGAAAATCTCAAATTAGTAAATGCACATTACTAATTTTTTATTCTCCAGAGCTATGCATTAGTTGCTGGTAAATAAAGTATATAAAATCAAAAACCTTAATTAAAAGATTCTTAATTTATTTCGGCACAGGATCACCTTGAGTACCAAGGAATATCTTTGAACAATAAATGATGAGAGTTACTGCTCGTGTTCAAAGTATGTTGACATCTTTTCACTGCAAATCCTTATTTCGTATTTACATGGATTTGCTTCTTGGAATCGGTTCTACCACACTTCCAAACAAGTTTATAATTGGTTCTACCAGAATTCCAAGACTACTATGTGATCGGTCATACCAAGTCACATACATGGGTTCGGATCTGTTATACCAATCAATAGGATCGATTCTACCTAAACATGGTACCTACTTATGATCGGTCACACCAGTCACTAGGATCGGTTACACCAATTACAAGGATCGGTCACACAACCACTTATGATCGGTCACACAAATTACCAGAATCGGTCACATCAATTACAAGGATCGATCATACCATCTCATGGTGATTACTTAGGATCGGTTACACCAATTACTAGGACCGGTCATACCAAATCATAAGTCTAGGTATTGTGATCGGTTATACCAAGATACATAATGATAAGACCACGTCTTATCGGCTATGGTGATGTTGTTGACCCGATATGTCGGTTAAGCATATTTGTTCTTCTTGGTCTATTATACGGGTCAAGTTTAGCAAAACTATGGAAGCCTCCTTGGCTAATGACTGCGGGACGTGAATATGGATTTTATGGACAACTTAATATTTAGTATTAGATTTATTATTAATTAAAATAAGTATTTTATTATCACTGGGATTTATCATAGGATTTGTTTTAGGGTTTGTTTTCTTATTTTCTAAGTATTGTAGCCCATAAATAGGCCTTTTCTATTCAATGAGAATAACAATAAAATTATTATGCAAATTGCTACCCTTTGATTTACTGATTTCTTTGAATCACGACCTTTGAGCTTGAATCTGCTGGCCGTTGATCAAGAAACAAATTGTTTCTTATTAATTGGTATCAGAGCAAGTTCGCTCATATCCAACTTCCGCGACTATCATGATCATTATCATCAACCATCGTCGCTGCAACCACTATTACCACCATCAACAACCGTATCCATCATTATTAAGAAATAAAAGAAAATAAAAAAAGAATCCGTCGTCAGCTTTGTTCACCATCAGGTCGGGTATTGTCTGCCTAAGTTTCTATATCACTGGTTATCAATACTCCCGCTACAGACTTGGCAAGCTGCTGCAACTACCGTTGAACACGGAGTGATTGGGTGAGTATATTTTTGGTTATTTAATTAAGGTTTGGTGCTAGAATCAAATAGTCCTCCATGCATTATAACGGTGTTCATCACATTCACGTATAGTTAAGTCATTATTATCACCAGCACTTCTTTGCATACACTTGTTGTTGTTTTTCAAATCCATTAGTAACCCTAGGTTCAGAATCTTCAGAAGACTAAGCGTGTTGTCAATTTTGTTTGCATGCCAAATCTATCCACTGCAATCATCACCGTCCATATCAATTTCCAAAAGTTAACCATATCGGGTCAGCAACGTCACCATAGCCGATAAGACGTGGTCTTATCATTCCACCCTCCTTAAATGAGACTATGCCCTCAAAGTTCACTATATATGCACAAATAGGCTCCGCACATGGCCTTTTCTATAAACCACAAGCGGACTTTGGGGGCAAGGTCCTATTTAAGGAGGGTGGAGTGATAAGACCATGTGCGGAGCCTATTTATGCGTATATAGTGGACTTTGAGGGAAAAGTAAGATAATATTTTTTTATTTATAAGTCGACAAAAGAAAATTTATATTAAAAAAGGAAAACTCAGTTATCACCGCTACCACCAACACAACTTATTTAGATTTATTCGTATCTTTTATATGCCTTTTTATATTTCACACACTCGTAACTTAGTATGTATCACTTATGATGAATTTTTTTTTGCGAACTGTCTCTCTCCTTGTACGACTCCCCCTCTCTTTCCTTCAGTTCCTAAAGCAAAAACAATCTCTTTATACCACCCTCTGGAGTGGTAAACCTCTCCTTTAAGACCGGAACCAGACTGCGATACCATTGAAACTAACCGTTACAACAAAATCTCTCCGTGCGGATGACCGGAACCTAAGGAAATCGTATCGGAAAAACATAAATCAATACCCATCCCTTTGAAATGAACTAAACCCATGTATTCTGACCCAAGCTGTTCAGATCTGTTATCTAAATCTGTTAAAAAACCTCTACAAGCCATACTTGAAACTGCTTTCATCTCCGGTTACGGAAGTCACTGAAGTTTCTAAGACAGAGAAGAGTTCTAAGTTACCAAGACACTCAAGACACAAAATATTCCTGTTACTTGAAGACACCAAGAAACAAACACATACTAGAAGACCGAGAAGACCCTTAGACCCTTAGACCCAACTCGATTTAAACATCTGTAATGGCAACGTTACATCTGGAGAAGATCGGAGATCTTCATCTCCCCCCTTTCTAATCTTCGCTCTACATAATTCTCTTAATTTGTTATTACCTTAAGTGGATTTAATTTTTCTAAGTTTCGTATCAAAGTTTAGACCTTTATTATCGCTTTTTATTGTTTTTATCCTTGAGATTGATCTTCATCTTCCATGAAAATTGGTCAACTATTTTACCACACTTATCTCTATTATTTGTCTTTAATTTCATTTACTTAGTCAGCTACCTATTTGTCTATAGTAGATCGATAACTACCTGTTTGTGTTTGAAGTTGATTGATCTCCTTTTTGCTTAATTGTAGAAAATTGGTTAACATCTGCCAATAATTGTTAGCTTTTATTTGTATTAGACCTTATTTACTAATCTTCTCACAAGTACCCAAATTCGTGCAGTGACCTATCTTACCCTTATTTTTAATTTTCTTAATTTACTTTACTGCAAAGTCATTTCTATAAAATTATTACTCATTTTTGTTTTTTCCTGGTCTTCATATTATAACTACTTATTTGTTATTTTAATTTACAGGGGAATTGCTACCTATTAGGATGTAGAGATACTACTTCAGGGTTCACGTTGAATTGTTATGATCCCTTGCAGTCTCTTTGTAATTCTCTAGAAGAAATTTTGCTCAACAAGCAAGAGTCTGTTGCATAAATCAGCTCAAATCACTGTGCCGATAGACGAGCATCCTAAGCTGGTTTTTTTCCAAGTTGTTACCGTCTCTTTGTGAATTCTTGGTTTAGCAGGAGATATTCAAAGGGAACAACAGTTAATTTACAAGTCGGTTTGGAGACCTCCGCTAAGGCACGGTAAGTGCCTAAGACCCCGGTTACATTGAGTATTCTTAGTTGGAACTGTCGTGGTTTCGGGAAATCAGAGGCAGTTCGAGAACTCAAGGAAATTGTGAAAATTAAATCCCCTGATATCATGTTTATATGTGAAACAATAAGTAATGTCAACACCACTTCGAGAAAATTTTGATCCCTGGGCTATCTCAATTCCACTATAATACTATCTATTGGTAGGAAAGGAGGATTGGGATTGGCTTGGAAGGATGGTTTTGACCTTAATGTCATTCATTCCAGCCAAAATGGTATAGTTTGTTCTTCGAATTCAATTAAAGCTAATACTGTGTGTATTCTGTATTTTTTGTATGGTGAGCCTAATAGAAATTTAAGGCGTGATTTCCAGGCAAGGTTCATGGCCCAGAATTATGATCCCCTCATCCCTACCATTGTGGTGGGTAATTTAACCAACATTCTGTTAACCCAAGATAAATGGGGTAAGAGACCTGTTACTGATAGTGATACAAATGATTTATAAAATCTTACTAGTGCATGGGATCTTCGGGACATGCCTTTTTCAGGTCCTGATTTCACATGGACTAATAAACAAGAGGGTGATAATCTAGTTATGGAAAGAATCGATCGTGCCTTTGTTAATGGCGTGTGGGAAACTGCCTTCCCATATACTCACACACTCTACCTCCCCAGAATCAGTTCTGACCACTCCCCCATCTTGGTTTCTCTAAACCCTGGTGTGGAGAATCTACATAAGCCTTACCATTTTATGTCTATGTAGGTGAGAGATGATTCCTGTAAAACAGTCATTGAACAAGCTTGGTCAATGAATGTGAAGGGCTCTAAAGCCTTCCAACTGAAACAAATGCTGAATCATGTGAAGGAGAAACTAAAAAAGTGGAACAAAATTTCTTTTGGCAACATAAATTACTCTCCATGAAACTAAAGATCAAATTAGAGTAACTCAAACTCACTCACCTACAGATACAAAAAATATTTCTGAGCTTACTGATAAGCTAACATATTTATATTCTCTCGAGGAGATCCTGTGGAAGGACAAATCAAGAGAACTTTGGTTAAATGAAGGTGATAAAAATATGCCTTACTTCCACAAGGCTACTATGTTCAGACGAAAGAGGAATAACATTTCTTGGATTAAAGCAAGAAATGGCACCTGGTTGACTACTAGAAAAGCTATTAGAGAAGAATTCACACCTCTGGAACCACTGATCAGGACATTGTTTTGGGAACAATGAAACCTAAAGTTACTAATCTAGACAATGAGAGTCTAATGTAACCAATATCTGATGAGGAAATCAAAGTAGCTGCTTTCCAAATGGGGGCAAAGAAGGCCCCTGGACCTGATGGGTTTACTAGTTTATTCTACCAAACCTATTGGGATGTGGTGGTGATGCGTGTCGTAAGTGCAACAAATTAATTAAGATATTTGCCACTAATTAACTAGTAATATAGCGGTAGTAAGAGATCGTTCCCACAGAGAGCTGTGTAATTGATAGGTTATTTTAGTTCAGCAAAATAATATAAGACAAGGGGGATTATTTGATGAAAGTAAAATAAAAAGATAATAAGATGGCAAAGATGATTAAGGAATCATTCGCCGCCACTGAACAAAAACTTAATAAAAGTACTTGTTTATTACTTGTAAAATTTCTATTGTCACCAACCGTAGAATAGCAATAAGCTCTGTTATCCCCGATATTCCTGTTGTCACTGGATACGGAAGCGCTCGACTACCAGATTCTATCCATTTGAGCCACCATGAATAAGCTCTCAAGGTGTAACCCAATCGAATGCATTACGTTTTGTGAATTAGGTTGATCCTAGCATCAGACGCATAAGCTCGGTCTGCTTACTAGTGTCATCTCTATACACAATTGCTTAACAGAATCCCTCTGTCAGCTTTTGCGATTTACTACTTGTGTACAGAATTGAGTGAAAATTACACGTATCACCAACCCCAATACTAGTAGAAGAATTACTATCAGGTTAATTCAAATGGCCAATTGAACAACCCAATAGTAATCTTAGACACTAAAAATAATAGAGACAATCGACAAGAAAATTAAACTAAAAATAAACTTGTGAAAAGAATTAAAGTTCCATTAATCAGGACTTTGAAATCATCCCTAATCAGTAAATTTAGCTACACATGGATTTACTAAAACCCATGAAAAATATATGAAATAAGAAGAAAATAGCTTGGTTTCCACCTAAAAGGGGTAAACCCTAAAATATGGATAAAAACCTTTCTTCTCGTTATGTATTTTTCTCTCTGCCAAAAGTTGTTATCTGAAGCTCGGCTTCTCAAGCCTTTATATAGGCATCAGGTAGTCGTGTGCGATCCCTAAAAGTCGCACTTGATAAACATCGGAAGCCGGCTAAGAAGAATTCCTTGCGTGAGAAACTAAAGTGATGTTGATCCGGTATGCCACGGAGTAGCTTAATACAGAAAACACGGCTTGTAATTGGCTAGTGACATCAGCGGACCCCATGTGATACATTGTGTCTTCTCATATGCGTCAAATTATTCACTGCTTGGAAATCTTTTCCACTCCGCGTAAGAATCATTCCATTCTGATCTTAGAAATCTTGTTGGCATATATCTCTACAACTCTTATCTGAATAAGGAAACTAGTTCCCTGTTCTCCTCAAACTCTTCTAAACGCACAGATGGCCGAGAGAATAACTCATGTGTTTTGCCTTCTACTCGGTCCCACCTCTTGTTCACAAAAACAACAGTCGAAGTTGCGACTCGTCCCTGACTCTCACAAACACCACTTCCCTGTCGTACTGAGCAGCAATCTCTGCTCCTCCATCATCATGATCATCAGCTTTGATCTCGGCGTCATCACTGCCAATGGCAGCAGCAGCATACATTTCAATTCCTCCGAACTCATCACAGCTGTCTTACTCGAGCTCCAATGGTAGCAGCATCTCCCTGAACTTCTTCGTTTCCTCATTAACCAATCACCGAAGTCCCATCATCACTGCCAACAATGGCAGCAACCTAACTCCATTATCGATCATCATACGGACCATAGCTTCCTCCATCTGCTCGTCTTCAGCCATCAATCAAATCCAGAATCATTACCATCTCAGCAATTCTCGAGTAGCAACTAACGCTCCTAATCTTCTCCATCGTCTCTTCAATACGGCAACATGAGATTGGCCTGAAAACTCATCGTGTTCTGTTGACGGGAAAGAAGATGGTGGTGGCAGCCCTGAACTGAATGGCCGGGTGCCCTTAACACTATTTGAATTCTAACTCCCCCTCAGTAAATGACATGACTTCCTTTAGCAGTTCCTTTGAAACAGTCCACCCCTTAACGGAATGATTGCCCCTTAATGTACAGTGTGGTGTCAATAGCACTTGTCGTGAAAATGACCATTTTGCCCTTTTAATCTTCCAAGTTCTTGTTGCTCATAACTTCTTCATACAAACTCAAAATTGTTTCGTTCTTTTGCCTTTTACTTCGTCTTCTCGTCCTCTACAAAGTGATGACTTGAAATCCACAATTTGAACGACTTTCTCTTGGTATTTTGGCCCTTCTCCACTTATAGACTTTACTTTTGTAGCTATTTCCACTTCTTTCGGATGATTCACCTAACAAAAGACATAAACTAGAAAACAATCATAATACAAGGTAATATGCAAGAAATATAGCTAAAACAAGTATGGAATTGACACTCTAAACATGTAAATTAAGCACTTATCAAATTCCCCCACACTTGGCTTTTGCGTGTCCTCGAGCAAACTACCCTAAACAAATACAACAACTCCCTGTCGTTGAGGAAACGGTTGCACTTAGCATGTGCAACATGCCTTTAAACCCCTAGGTGTCCCTAGTGGACGAGTTATAGTCTCATGAGGGTTTACCAGAGATATACCCACAAAACCTACTCCAACTTCAAAGCGTTCCAGCGTCCCAAGCATCCAAAGAGCTATGAGGACATAGAGTTTCTGCATGCTAATTTTAAGAAGTTAGAAATACCAAAGAACATATTCTCATTCTTAAATGTTGACTGAGAAATAACCACACCATATTAAGAGAACGCGTGTTTGAGAGCGATCAATAAGCATTTCGCTTCGACTTTTGCCTCACTTAAAAGGATTTTATGATAATTGCACTCAATAATACGACTTTTTTATGGGTCTCTCATGTGTGCAGGTAGGAATGAAGAGACAAATCCTACACACGTTGAATGGTGGGAAGAAAACCTTCCGAATTATTTATGGAGACCCCACAAGATCGTGGGAAATAAAAGATATTTTTCGGATGATCTCTAAAAAGGAAATCAACCACTATAGCAAGGATGGGAGTACTTAGCACCTTCACATCCGATCGGCAGTAATGGTAGCACCACTCTCACAGCATCCAATAGAAACGTCTTCCTTCAGCTCGTCTTCTTCATCTTCTCGGTCTTCAACTATTGATGATAAACTCTTGAACTTCGTAGAACTTTGACAATTTGTAACTCTTTTCTTTAATTTCCTTGTTGCTTGAAACTTCTTTATATATTTTTCTTCCCCATGGCCTTATTGAACAAATAACAACCTAAATGCAAATCTTTTTTGTATTTTCTCTCTTCTTCTTTTTTTTTTCTTTTTTTTTTAAACAAAAAGATTGCAACTACAAAAATAATTACGGAATTAAAATAACATGGCCATGAAAGAAGTACTTTACCACTTTGAATCTTCACAACTTGTATCGTCTTCGTATCATAAAATTCAATAACTCTCATCTTTTGATTTTCTTCGCTCTTGTAAATAAATCTTCAACTTGGATATAGAATTCCGCTCCTTGTATGTAAGTCTTCAACATGTATTTAAAAATCTGCTCATTGTATGTTGCTTTACTTGGATATGAAATATGTTTTTTCTTGTATTGTTGCTTTTAAACCTTAAACGTCTTCAACTTTCCTAGTAGATTTTGATGTCGCTCCCTTGTTGATGATGATGTGTTTCTATGGATCTGTTGTTGGCGAGAGAGAGAATGGTGCTAACTGCAAATCAAACTACAGGAAGGTGGTTTTCATCTATAGATGTCACCCTCATGATTGACAAAATTAGCACTCAAGACATCAAAAATAGTGTTGAAAATGGTGTGAAGTTGGGTAGCTCACCATTCTACCCGGAATTAACGTGCGGTGACACACACTCAGAAGAAAGCTCTTTAGTCACAAAGAATTTTTGGTCTGGTGCCTCGGATGATATGAAAATAGGTAGTCTCCACTAATGATTGATCAGCAACTCTAATAATGCATTTCCCTCTGCACCTCATTTGCCACCGGCATGATTAAATCCATTATTTAACACTATAACAAGTAACAAATCCAAACGTAGTTCTCTAACACTTCCAAGTTCAGTTATGTCGGTCAGAAATCTCTATGTAAACATACCTAGAAGTATGCTAGTGACTCTAAAATCTCTACAAGTTGGAGGTTTTATTCAAATATATACAAAAAATTTGAAAAATTTGACTCAAAAATGCTAAAAACTCTATATGCAAAAGACTCCCCCACACTTAAACTTCACATTGTCCTCAATGTGTAAAACCGAAAATTCTGAAATCTGACATAACAACAGATAAAACGCAAAAACTGTACAAATTGGTAAGGAATTTGGAAAAACACCATTTCACAAAAGTTGTTCACCTACGTCTTTTCTACAAAGTGCCAAAAGGGAACAGTGTTTCGATAAACGATCAGACAATTATGGTCTCTGGACTGAACTACGTGCAATATGAATTTTTCTGACGAAAAGGTATTCGTCATAATTTTCTTCTAAAATAGATTCCGAACTCAATGAAATTAAACATGGGGATGCAAATATGATATAAAAATAATAAAAACTAAAAATAAAAGGGATTAAGATACAAAACCTATAGGTTGCCTCCCATTTAGCGCTTGGTTTAAAGTCGTCAGCCCGACTTTATTGTTATCATCCATATACCAAGAATCTGAAAATCTGGTAGTCTGCCCAGAAAACAATCTGCAATTCTAGTAACAACTTCACACAATGATTAGCATAACATATAAATAATGAAATTGTTATAGCTTGAAAGCTTCCCCCACACTTAGTTCTTTCTATACTCGAAAGTGGATAGAGAACATAAAATAAGGGAACTTATTTAGGTTCCTCTTGTTGAGCATGCATTGTGCTAGAATCAAACAAATCAAGTGGTGGATAATTAGAAGCAAATTAATTCATTAAAACTTTTGAAGCACAAATACTCAACCCTAAGTGATGTGGATCAAAAGATTTAGAAATATGCAAAGGATTAGACAAACCTTCCACAATCTCTTGTATTACATGATCCTCATCATTCTTAAAGAAGTTCAATGAATTATTTACCTCATTTGTATCGTGGTCCTCTATCAAACTATTTAACCATTCTTCGTCTGCTTCAACCGTAATCTCAACATCAATATAATACTTGGCAAGTTCAATTGGGCCTTCCACGACTTTAATCAATTCGGTTTCATTCTCAATCTCAATCTCTTCAACAACTTCGTCATCGGAATCAGAATCATCTCCTAGAAAGTCTAGTTCATTGGTGCATATCATAAAATCCTCGTTTGAGTACGATACACCATTTATAACAATGGTTATGTCATTTCCATTCCGCTCCTTTTGAAAAGGAGAGTGATCGTTATTATGATCCAGAGTTGGAATGACATTACCATTGTTGCAAGGACTTTCAACAGGTTGCTCATCATCAGAATCTTCATCATAATCTTCCATATCGAAGCGGCGTTCTAATTCAAATTCTATGA
>JAJJMB010010578.1:2625722-2693074 GCA_023531105.1 Papaver atlanticum
CTTCTTTAAGTGAAGGAAAAACACGATAAAGAGGAGTATATCTTGATTCTGTATCATAAGTTTATAGTTCCAAACTCTCTGTCATCTACACATTAGTAGAAAACAATTGATCAGGACCATAACTATCCTTCCATCCTCGTGATTGTTCACTTACATGCCCGTCATAAGGTTGTTGACATGTATGAGAATATCCATAAGGTTCTGTGGGATATTGATCATAGCCAAAAGATTGGTTTTGATTATACCCATAGGATGGTTGGTAATTGTCATAAGAACGAGATTGAAATCCAAATTGATTACCACTATAATATGATGATTGGTCTTGTGCTCCGTACATGTTATGTCTGTAAGGAAACATGACGACTCACAAGAGCAAAAGAAAAAAATCTAAAAACAAAAACAACCTAAACAAATAACAAATCAATTAACAATCGCTCCACGGCAGCGGCGCCAAAATTTGATGCGTGTCGTAAGTGCAACAGATTAATTAAGATATTTCCCACTAATTAACTAGTAATATAGCGGTAGTAAGAGATCGTTCCCACAGAGAGCTGTGTAATTGATAGGTTATTTAGTTTAGCAAAATAATACAAGACAAGGGGGATTGTTTGATGAAAGCAAAATAAAAAGATAATAAGATAGCAAAGATGATTAAGGAATCATTCGCCGCCACTGAACAAAAACTTAATAAAAGTACTTGTTTATTTCTTGTAAAATTTCTATTGTCACCAACCGTAGAATAGCAATAAGCTCTGTTATCCCCAGAATTCCTGTTGTCACTGGATACGGAAGCGCTCGACTACCAGATTCTATCCATATGAGCCACCATGAATAAGCTCTGAAGGTGTAACCCAATCGAATGCATTACGTTTTGTGAATTAGGTTGATCCTAGCATCAGACGCATAAGCTCGGTCTACTTACTAGTGTCATCTCTATACACAATTGCTTAACAGAATCCCTCTGTCATCTTTTGCGATTTACTACTTGTGTAAAGAATTGAGTGACAATTACACGTATCACCAACCCCAATACTAGTAGAAGAATTACAATCAGGTTAATTCAAATGGCCAATTGAACAACCCAATATTAATCTTAGACACTAAAAATAATAGAGACAATCGACAAGAAAATTAAACTAAAAATAAACTTGTGAAAAGAATTAAAGTTCCATTAATCAGGACTTTGAAATCATCTCTAATCAGTAAATTTAGTTACACATGGATTTACTTAAACCCATGAAAAATATATGAAATAAGAAGAAAATAGCTTGGTTTCCACCTAAAAAGGGTAAGCCCTAAAATATAGATAAAAACCTTTCTTCTCTTTATGTATTTTTCTCTCTCCGCCAAAAGTTGTTATCTGAAGCTCGGCTTCTCAAGCCTTGCATCAGGTAGTCGTCTACGATCCCTAAAAGTCACATTTGATAAACATTGGAAGCCGTCTAAGAAGAATTCCTTGCGTTAGAAACTAAAGTGATGTTGATCCGGTATGCCACGGAGTAGCTTAATACAGAAAACACGGCTTGTAATTGGCTAGTGACATCAGCGGACCCCATGTGATGCATTGTGTCTTCTTGAGAGTCGATGGTACATCTTGCTTTAATGCTCCATGTTGCAGCAAACTATTGTCTTCTCATATGCGTCAAATCTATTCACTGCTCGGAAATCTTTTCCATTCCGCGTAAGAATCATTCCATTATGATCTTAGAAATCTTGTTGGCATATCTCTACAACTCTTATCTGAATAAGGAAACTAGTTACCTGTTCTCTTCAAACTCTTCCAAACGCACAGATGGCCGAGAGAATAACTCATCTGTTTTGCCTTCTACTCGGTCCCACCTCTTGTTCACAGAAACAACAGTCGAAGCTGCGAATCCTCCCTGATTCTCACAAACACCACTTCCCTGTCGTACTGAGCAGCAATCTCTGCTCCTCTATCATCATGATCATCAGCTTTGATCTCGACGTCATCACTGCTAATGGTAGCAGCAGCATACATTTCAATTCCTCCGAACTCATCACAGCTGTCTTACTCGAACTCCAATGGTAGCAGCATCTCCCTGAACTTCTTCGTTTCCTCATTAACCAATCACCGAAGTCCCATCATCACTGCCAACAATGGCAGCAACCTAACTCCATTATCGATCATCATACGGACCATAGCTTCCTCCATCTGATCGTCTTCAGCCATCAATCAAATCCAGGATCATTACCATCTCAGCAATTCTCGAGTAGCAACAAACGCTCCTAATCTTCTCCATCGTCTCTTCAATACGGCAACATGAGATTGGCCTGAAAACTCTTCGTGTTCTGTTGACGGGAAAGAAGATGATGGTGGCAGCCCTGAACTGAATGGTCGGGTGCCCTTAACACTATTTAAATTCGAACTCCCCCTCAGTGAATGACATGACTTCCTTTAGCAGTTCCTTTGAAACAGTCCACCCCTTAACGGAACGATTGCCCCTTAACGTACAGTGGTGTGTCAATAGCACTTGTCGTTAAAATGACCATTTTGCACTTTTAATCTTCCAAGTTCTTGTTGCTCATAACTTCTTCATACGAACTCAGAATTGCTTCGTTCTTTCGCCTTTGACTTCGTCTTCTCGTCCTCTACAAAGTGATTACTTGAAATCCAAAATTTGAACGAGTTTCTCTTGGTCTTTTGGCCCTTCTCCACTTATAGACTTTACTTTTGTAGCTATTTCCACTTCTTTCGGATGATTCACCTAACAAAAGACATAAAGTAGAAAACAATCATAATACAAGGTAATATGCGAGAAATATAGCTAAAACAAGTATGGAATTGACACTCTAAACATGTAAATTAAGCACTTATCCGGTGGGGGAAAGTGTCACACAAATGGTTAAACAATTCTTTGATTCTAAACATATCTTAACTCAATTCAATCATACCAACATTGCTTTGATTCTTAAGAACCCTATGGCTGATTTTGTTGATCAATTTAGACCTATTGGGTTGTGCAATTTTGCTTATAAAGTGATTTCTAAAGCATTGCTAACAGGATGAAGCCTTTGATGGATAAGGTGATTTCTCCCAATCAAACTGCGTTCGTCCCAAAGAGACAGATTGCTGATAATGTAATATTAGCTCATGAACTTATTCATACCATTAAGCAAAAAAAGAAAGGGAAAGTAGGATATGCAGCGATTAAATTGGACATGTCTAAGGCGTATGACAGGCTAGAATGGTCTTTCTTGTCCAAAGCCATGTCCAAGTTGGGATTCCACCCAAAATGGATAAGACTCATTATGAATTGTTTAAGTTCTGTCTCTTACTCAATCATTCTCAATGGTAGTCCAATGGGAAACTTCCGGCCTAAAAGAGGGCTAAGACAAGGGGACCCCATGTCCCCTTATCTTTATATCATTTGCACAGAGGCGTTGTCATCCTATATTAAACACTTAGAAGATTCAAAATTGGTACATGGTATAAAATGTGCTAGTTCTGCTCCCCCAATCAGCCACCTGTTGTTTGCAGATGATAGTTTGTTGTTCACTAGAGCCAACATCCCTGAGTTTCATTCTATAAAAGACTACCTACAAAAATATTGCAATGCAAGTGGTCAACAGATAAATTTTGAAAAGTCTGGACTGTTTTTCAGCAGTAAGGTCCATCCAAAACATAAAAGAATCCTCGCAAAAATTCTTAACATCTCTAATCTTAGCCTTGGGGAGAAGTATTTGGGTGCCCCAATTACTATTATAAGGTCCAAAATCCAGACTCATTTACCGCTTCTGAATGTTGTTGAGAAGAGAACTAATGGCTGGCTTATCCAATTTCTGTCCCAAGCAGGAAAGACCACTTTGGTTAAGCATATGGGCCAAGCCATGTCTCTTTATCAAATGGAAATATTCTTAATTCCCAAGAGTATTTGCCATAAAATTGACTCTCATTTGAATAGGTACTGGTGGGGTGAAGACCCTAACTCTAAAAAGAGAAAATTACATCTAATTGGCTTGGAGAACATTTGTAAGTCAAAAGAAAAAGGGGGACTTGGGCTTAGAACCAGTGAGACCAATAACTTGGCCATGATGGCAAGAAGTGTTTGGAGACTGGTGGAAAACCCAAACTCCCTCATTTCCCAAGTGTTGAAAGCAAAATATTATCCTAATGTAGATGTTCTCAATTCTAAGTTCCTCGCAAAAGCCTCTTGGGCATGGAAGTGCCTCCACCGTACCATGAGTAAAATTAAACCTTTTATCTCATAGGTGGTAGGGAATGGAAACTTTATTGATCCTTGGTGTGACAATTGGATCCCTGGAAAAGGGACTGCCATACCAAAAATCAATACTAGTCCTGATGTAAATCTTAGAGTAGATGATTTGATAAATCATGATTTTAGAACTTGGGATACAGCAAAGTTAAGTGATGTTTTTGATCAACCCTCGAAAGAGAAGATTGAACAAATCCCCCTCAGTATTGTACCCTCTAGAGATAGAAGGGTGTGGACACCATCCAAGGATGGTAACTTCAATACTAAATATGCCTACTCTGCCTTAAGTATTAGTGGAGACACATCTAACTCTGACTTCTGGAAGACTGTGTGGAAGTGTAAACTCCCTGCAAGAATTCAGTTATTTGTTTGGAAAGCTTTGGATGGAGCTCTTCCAGTAAATGAAATTCTTTACCGACGCATCCACATATCTGATTATAGCTGTCCAAGATGCAAGCTTAAATCTGAAACAATTATGCACACCCTAGTAACTTGCAAGTGTCTTACTAGATTTTGGAGACTTGGAAATGTACAAACTATTCGGTTCCAAAATTTCACGTTTCACCAATGGGTTAGATTTTGGCTTCAGCTCCATCCTTATAAAGATGCATCTGATAGAGCCGATAATTTCCCATTAATTGCGTGCTTGATGTGGTCGATATGGACAAATCAGAATAGTTTAGTTCATAATGAGAAATCAGAAGAACCAATTGCAATTCTAGCAAGAGCAAAGTCAATGATGATGAGCTTTATTAAACCACCATCGTTACAGAGCATAGCTACAATCTCTTCACCACAACCAACTTCATCTTGGATGGTTCCACCTAAGGATTGGACCAAGATAAACACTGATGGTGCTTGGAACCCGAATTCTTCGAATGGAGGAATGGGTTTCATCGTTAGAGATTCAACCCATACATTTGTTTATGCTCAGTCAACTTACTTGGTGTGTTTCTCTGCGGAAGAAGCAGAGACTCGAGCAATCAGAGATTCGTTGATGGTGGCTTTGGAGAAGAGACTTGATCGAATCATTGTTGAGAGCGACACACTAGCTGTCTTGGAGCAAATAAACAACAAGACTTTCATGGGAGATCAAAGAACACATTGTCTATTACAGGGTATTAAAACCATAATTTCCAAGTTTAAGTTTATCTCTTTTTTCTTTGTTAACTGTGTTGCAAATGGAGTTTCTCACGATCTAGCTCAATGGGCTAAAACAAATGTTAGCCATATGGCTTGGTATGTACCCCCTATTTGGCTCTTGCCTTATTTATGTAAGGATCATAGGGCTACCTAATTGTAATCTTTTGTCTGTTGCTTATAAAAAAAAAGTATGTATCACTTGATTGAACTAAAGGAAGGATCAAATGTATCAATTTTTTTCCCGAAAGGCGCACATTGGAAATTATTATTAGAGGATTTAAGTCTGAGCTTAGGACGGCCTCAGCCGTTAAAAATCTATTAAAATTAGAAAACTATACAATTATGAAATTGCACGATTAAGATATCTAGTTCTTTTTCCATTTGCACTTATAACCAAAATAAGAAATGACAACGTTTACTTACTTTTTGCAGCTTGCCTGTTCTACAGAAACGTCTTTTTGTCTACATGCATCACCCCAAGGTTTGAAATTCTAGTTACTCCAGCAAATCAAGATTCAGAATTCTTGTTAGGAGTTGAATTTGTGCCCTTGCCACGTACCAAGGGTAATAAAATTCTTCCAAAAAGTGTGCACACCGCACAACTTGAGAGCGATCTAGTTTTGCCAATAAACGTACCCCACAAAAATGGCGTTTAATATACTCGGTCATGTGTACCTTTTTTATTTTTTCAATCCATCCACCCTAAAGATGGCGAATTTCGAACTCATCGCTGGTATCTATCACCTAACAATTTTACCAATGTGCTACATGTGAAACATGCACTAACAAAGGCCAAGTGTCCATCATGCTGATGGCCCTCAAGCAAAAAGATGATTGAATGATTGGGGGTCTGCCGTAGGAATTTCCACATACTTACGTTAACAGCAGCATGAAGTAAAATGGTGGATTGTCTTGTTGCTTTCATCTTCTTTTGTTACCTTACGACCTGAAAAAGCGAAGAGATGAGTTAATATCACAGCGAGAGAGTGATTAAGTTGATCAGTGAAGGTTATGGTTGGATCTTCTGAAGAAGGCAAGGGTTTCCAAAAGAGACCACCCCTTCAATTATAGTGTTCACTGAAAAATGATAGATCCCATGAAGTCAAATGGCTCTATTATCTTTATGCTTCAAAAACTTTTTGTGGTTTGATGGAATCTCTTTCAAAAGATAATTGGAGCTTACTCTTCTAACAAATATTGTGTACACCTGAGATATTTTTCCTTTTCGTTTATAGATACATTTTCATTAACTATATTCAAGTAACACTGCGTAAGATTGTATTATCCAGAATCCTAGTATGCGCAAAGAGAAGTGGCCTTTGTAACAGTAAATTGTCAGGTCTTTTTCGTTTCTCTGTAGAGTGTTATAACAGTAAAATAGTTACGGGTAAAGACTGAGGAATTCTTATGCAGAAAAAAAATTCATTATCTTCATTGACACACAGCAAGGTTAATAATCGAAAATGGAGAGGAAGAAACTACAGAGACTTGAGAGATAAGCAAAGATTTATCATCCAAATCAACCACTTAATCTGATGTGCTTTAAGTGACCTTGCATCTTCTATTGTTGTACACTTGTACTATATTATCACTAAGAATATTTCGAATCTGAGCTTCTTGATCCGTGTTAGGCATACTCCTTCTGTAAGGGATTACGAATGATGTACACACTGGCAATCGTTGGTGCTATAATTGTAACGGAGATGCAAATGGAGACTCTCATTTTTGGTCGTTTAGCTCTTTATAATCTAAGCTTAAACCACATACTGCATATTAAACAAAACTTAAGGCGACTATGAATTCTTACATTAGCAGTAGTGATGTTGATCCTCTTTCGTCTTTCTCATAAAGAACTTTAGATCTCTTTGTTCATCGTCGCAAGGATATAAATAACAAAACTAAGAAAAGGTTAAAATTTTAGTACATGAATTCCACCTAACCAATCAAAATAAATCCTCTATAAGCAACTGAACAAACCTGTGATGTTATATGTCTATATTAAATTCAGACTGAGAAAGGCATTGTTTCAAAGCCATTTTCACTTTGCTTAGAAACTTTAAGCAGATTTCTCTCTTAGAGTTCTTCTGCTCATCAGATGCTAGATACACCTGTTAGGTTATGCATTGCTTTACCTCTTTGCTTCAGCCTAACCAAATCACTGGAGGTACTGTCAAAAACCTTAACTAAGGTGTTCCTGGAGATGGGGTAAAGATGAATATTTTCCATATTAAAAACTAAAATCATTACGAACTGGAATTTTTACACGATTATTATGAATAAGAGATTCCTAAAACATGCCAGATAAGAAACCTTGCCTTCTACACTACTTCGTCTGTTGTAAACTCAACAGTAACATGCCCTTTGAAACATCCATCTCCATATGTTCTAAAGTAGACATTAATAACTTCACCAAATTCTTTGAAGTATTGCTCACTATAAACTTTTGTGAAAGATAAGTTTAGTTAATGAAACCAATAGGGCTTCCTTCACAAGAGAAGAAGATAGGTTGCCCGCAGATAAGCTGCAGAGAAACAATGGAGAACCAACTTCATTTGAATAGCATCTGAACTTGCACAAAGAAACTAAAAGGCCAAATAGATACTCACAGATATCTTTAAAGAAGTTTTTATGGCTATCATGCTATTAATGGTTCGACAGATTCAATATTTTGAGCTACCATTGTGACAACGTTCTGCCGTTGAAATAGTTTTACAACCAATTAGGAGGTACAAATTACAGTAATATCTGAAACCAAAATGTAAACACAATCTCAGTTAGAGTTCTACCAATTTAAAAGTCTTAGCTCCAATCTCAACATTAACAGAACTAAGCAAAATTTTGAACAAATAAATGGCAAAAAAATTTGACCTTAAGCATTTAATTATCACTTTATATCGTACAACCCGCAAAATCTCCCAGCTAAGATGTTACAAAAATTGTAGATGTACTTCAAATTTCGGATGCACTGCCAATCAAGCTTCTGGCATAAAATTTAGCTGAAAACAATGGCTGGAGCAGTCAGTTGAATTATGATTTCCGGGGTAACGTACATACATGACACTGCCTTCATGTCAATACCCATCAACTATGGATCGAGCATCATTCTTTAAATGAACTTGCCAAATGGTACACCTATTAATTGAATGAATACAAAATATAGCATTTGCGGTATGTGGCAATGTAATGTGACTATTTGCATGTGGGAGTTCTAACTTGGTAGAGCTAAAGTAGATACTTAATGATGGATAATTGAAGTGTGGATCTATACTCCCTCCAGTGAGTTGGACCCTCAAGTGTCGAAATCCTATTCGTCCCCCATGCCCCCATTCGTCTTTGCCCCCATCAAAAATTTATCCCCTTTCCATGATGTTTAATTTGGAAATATCCAATCATCAGGATCTTGGGGATATATTATCATGAACACTGACCACTTATAATAAGCAGATCGTAATTGATTTAAGATTTCTGAATCCAATAACCTTTCATACGACCTCTTTCAGAAATAGGATAAAACAGGTACCGATCAAATAAATTTACAAAAATATGCCAATTATATTTATTAGAATAATGTTTAAGTATGTATGTTCAACATCAAAATAGGAAATCGCTACCTAAGATATCGGCAAATTAACGACTTCAAAGTTCATATTTATCTCTAAAAATAAATATTACCTGGTAAACATGTTCAAAAGCTGAAGCAATCAACAATGAAGCTCAGTTGAGCATCCACTCTGAAAATCTTTCTTCAAATTAAGTTTCACCTTTGTGTTGAATGTGTAACTCAGTCTAACAAATGAGAGACTCAACTAAAGAGCTACTGGAATTCCACTAATGTATGGTGAACCTAGGTTTACATAATGCACTTATATGTTTCCATCCACCCCATGTAGAAATACTTACACGAAGCCATGCATGCTCATGTATAAATGATGATGAAATTTACTGCAATAGTTCTCTTTAAGAGTGACACCTATTAGCTAAGAAGGCACCTTCTAGTCTACCAATGCTTTCACGTAGTCTAACATTGAACATCATAAAAATGAAACTTAAGATGGATGTTGAACGATAATGAGAATTATCCTTCGCCGTGGATATTGCAGATCTATGCCATCAAAAGCATGTAAAGGTTTAGCCTACTCAAATTGCGGTGTTATCTGGGGGAGTTGAACCCACAACTACATGGTTGAGAACCATGTGCTCTGCCATTTGAGCTAAGACGGCATGCACCATTTCCTAATGTAAGTGGGATCTGATATTGCGACACTTAAGCACAAATTATTTACCTTCAGCTAACTTCTGCTATGACAGCAAGTACCATTTCACAACCAAAGTCATAAAGGTTAGTAAGCAGAAATTTTACCTTCTGCTAACTTATAACAGGTATGCAATATCTTCATGATCAAAGTCATGAGTAGCCTTTTACTTTTGACAATGTAGGCTGTAGAGCTTTTGAAAGTTGATTAAACACCTATGGAACTTGTAGCAAGTAAACGTCAAAAATTTGGACCCCTGTCTTATCCAAATATGTAGCAACTGTTGGGTTAGTAACAACAATAATGAAAATAAATTGAATAAGCACAAGTGATACTTAGCTTGATTTGCAGCAACTTGGTGGATGCATCACGTCGAGTAGCATGCGGAGCAAAAATTGATAGAGGCACGTATATGATACGCTGTCCTAAAGACAATATCGCCTGCTACTTCTCTAAACAGAGAGATGCTATAGCTTCATTGACGAGTTGTCTCCAGGATACAACTATCGTTAGCATTCCTTCTTGTAGCATACAAGAGAACGCCCTAAGAACTTGGCAGTGAGAAAACAAACTCAAACAGAGAAAACTATTGTTTTTCAGAAACCATAGAGAAATAAGTTGTGCTTGTCTCTCAAAACAAGAAAAACAAAAAAAAATAAAGAGAAGTAGTTCCTCTTGTTTTTCTCTCTTTTATCTGCGAAGAACAGTTCTATTTTTTTTTCTCCCACTTCTACCCAAAATGCAAAGAAGAACTCTTCTTTATCTAGTGTCTTGAACGTTAAAAATAAGAGACAAAGATTCTCATTTTTTAGACAAGATTCTCATACGTCTGATAACTAAATTGTGAAGCAAAGGAAGATTCAGTTTTCAAGAGAAGTGTCATGACAGGAATAAACAAATCTACATGCATATGAAGATTAAAGCCAGATTCCTCCTAATGCATATTAATAAGAAAATATTCTTTCCAAATACGAGATTTTTTCTATGTGCACTGAAAAGAGAAACAATGAGTAGAATGGTTTAAAAAGTCTTTGTTTTAATAGTGAATTTAAAACACCACCACCAGTCCGCCACCACCACCACCACTCCACCACCATCACTAATCCACCTCCGCCACCACCACTGGTTTAGATACTTTGTATCAACAACAATAGCTGATCCAAAAAATAGAATCAGCAGTAGAAGTTGATCCAATTTAGGGGATGAACAACAGTAATCGATCCAAAAAAAAGGATCAACAATAGAAGTTGATCCAATTTAGGGGATCAACAACAGTAGTTAATCCCCTAAATTGGATCAACAATGGAAGTTGATCCATGTAAATGGAGTCAACAACCAAAGTTGACACAAAAAATTGACATACGAACGAGTGAACTTGGCGTGAGTCGAACACGCATCATCTGACATGGAGTCAGTCATGCTACCATTGCACCACAAATTCAACATTTGAAGAATAAAAATCTAAGCATTTAAACCACAAACATAATTATACTAATCCAAGAAAATGCGGTCAACAATAGGAGTTGATCCCATAAAAAATGGTGTCAACAAGTTGATCCCATAAATGGGATCAACAACAATAGTTGATCCCATAAAAAATGTCGTCAACAACAGGAGTTGATCAATAAATGGGATCAACAACAGGAGTTGATCCCATAAAACCTGAAGTCCAAAGATCTTTTTCACAATGAAGATGGCCGCTTAATTCAAAATTCAACTGAATAACCATATGCATGAACCAATTTTAAAATATAAAATGAAAATATAGAAGAACTTACAATACTCGGCTATAATTGATCAAAACAAATACAAACAAACTATTTTGATGTTCCGCATAAAACGAATAAAATAAAAATGATATCAACAACAGTAGTTGATCCCATAAGAAATGGATTCAACAACAAGAGTTGATCCCTTTAATGGGATCAACAACAGTAGTTGATCCCATATATAGGATCAAAAATAGTAGTGGATCCCATAGAAAATGGTGTCAACAATAAGAGTTGACTATAGCCGATCTCAAATAGAGCCTTTGAATTATAGGATTACTAATCGTAAACACCTCATCCTGGTCCTTAATTGATTCTACCATTTGTTTTGTCACTTAATCTTTAACATATGACATACCAACAACACAACAATAAATGATAATGAACCAAATTTGTTCTGGAAATTATTAAAGAAGTAGCAGCATAAATATCACACGAACTGCTTGCATTGAGTAATTAAATTAATAAAAATCTTTTGTGAACTAAACAACCTAAACAAGCCTTTCTATCATTCTATGACTACGTTAATAACATTATATACGATGAATCTCTTAAAATATAATGAATTCAAGTTCCTAGTTCTATAAGAATGTACATAAATGGTATTGTTCTAACCTGTATCCTTTTTCTTGCTAACTCATCTTCATAGCGCAATATTTGTGCTTTTGCTTGCGCATCTTGCTGTAATAGGTTAAATTGTTCTTGAGCCATTTTCATTTGCCGCTCCTACAGATGCAAGTTCACATTTGTAAAAAAAATTGACTTCAGAAATCAAAGAACAAAATTTCATTAAGGAAGAACTTTTGAAGGCAAAGTCAAACACAAAATTCTCTAACTTTATGTCTCGAGTTCAAGCTGCTCTCCTTTCCCTTGTATAGCCGTGATGTAAAGGTATTTGCCAATTAACTACTGGGTGCGAATGATAAATGCAGGAAAATAACAGATAGCTTAACTACCATGCCACCCAGATAGATATCATTTCATATTTTGACAGACAGAAAATTAACTAATCCCAGAAAAACCACCAATTTGGTGAATATATTGAATCAATTTGGTGAATATATTGACAGACAGAAAATTAACTAATCCCAGAAAATTATAGATCCAGATTTCTAAACTATAATAGTGCATATTCTTATTCAATTAAGTAATCACCACTACCACCATCTCCCGACAACCACCACCACAACACCGCCAACGCCACCACCTTACATAGAGATTGTTAAGCACAAGTTACAAAATTCTACGTGTAAATCATCAAATTCACCAATAAAACAAACTATCTTCCGTATATGTTAGATTTATATTTAGTTTGTCTTCTTTACATTTTAAAATTTGAAGATTAACAATCGAAACTAATTATAAAGAAAACAAATATAAAACTTACCTTTTAGTTCGTTTTGATGATCGAATCTACAGATCCAATTATTGGTGACAATTTTCGTCATCTCTTCCCAATTAATACACACAATTCTTTAAGAACTAACATTGTTATCATCAATTTTACGTTCATCAAGCCGGATCGAGTTGAAATCAAAGTGAAGCTAGTGATCTAATTCCCAAAATTAGGTTTTGAAGATTATTTTCTCGTTGATTCATCACCAGATTTAAGTTTTGGTGAGTAATGATGGAGCTGATGATTGGAATATGTATATGATGCTGCTGGAGATGATGGTGGTGGAGTTTGGTTCGATGGATTTTTCGTGATGGTAGGACATGGAGACGTGATGTTGGCGACGGAGATGGTGGTGGTGGAGATAAACATAGTTTTTAAGTTTTTGGAGAAGTTTATCGATAGATTGAGAAGTAATAGAAGATATAGAGGGTAAATTTGAAAGAAAAGAAACATTAATGGACCCTTGATGGGTTTATAGATGGAGAGGGATATATTTATTTGTTCGACATTTCTTATTGTCTGTCCCCTTTGTCTTCACCTTTCAAACTTAAATTGGATGTCTGAAATGGCCAGGACCCAGTTTCATGGTTTTGTATCAAGGGACCAATAAAAGTAAACCTATTAGAGCATCTCTAAGAGAAGGTGCAAAAAATCCTATGTGGATTTTTTATTTAGTCCTTTTATCTATGAGGTTTACACATAGAGTAAATATAGGACCTCATATCTAAAATAACCATCTCTAACAGTGAGAATTTCAACCCTTAGAATTAAAATAAAATTAATTAAAAACATGACGTGGAGGTGCAACCGGAGGTGTAGATAACACTTTCTTGAACACCTTCGTATTTAGTAATTGGTCCCTCCTAACTTGTAGGACCCTATTGTTGGAGATGGATTTATGCCAAACGGGGGTCTAAAATCCTATGTGTCACTAAAAATAAATAAATTTACCCTATGTTGGAGATGCTCTTAGAGAGTCTTAAACCAATTGCAACATCAAATCGTAGCTTCTGTTTTCATGTCGAACATATAAGTGAATTATTTTGCTTCAACATCTTGTAGTCACGGGAGATACAATCCATCACTGCAATAAATGTTTAAGAAATTGTTATATCATATCTACTTTACATTGTTGCTTAAATTATGCAAGGAGTTCCTTAATCCTTCACATCTTTCCTTTCTGGGTATTCACATTGTCAAGTTTTGGGGCCTTCTCCAAAGCTATAACTGATGCATCTCTCCCTTCTCCAGTAAGTTCGGTATTTGGCTATCATGTCTTTGAATTTGTTCCCATACACCCTATATGTTTCAAACAGTTTAGTTTGGAAGTTCAATATGAAAACCAAGAAAAATATAAGCAGGCAAATACCTGCTCTGAGTGCTCCCTATATCAAATTGTACTGATCCCGAGCAGCACATAAGTGAGAATGTGACCTCTTATGACATCATTCTGGAGTGTAGATGATACGTTTCATTCACTAAAATCTGTACAGAAATCGTAAACCTAATACCTTAAATTGCAACAATATTACAAATCTTATTAGAACCCTTATACGATAATTACATGATATACATCAAATGATTCCTAAAATATGAGGTTCTAAGAGGTTAACCAAAATTCATGTTATTTTCAGCTCAAATCACCATCAACATAGAACATGTCATCGGAACAGCTAATCACATTTAGAAAACTTAATTAGTACATTCATATAAGAAAAAACCCAACAGGTTACCTCTAAATTCAAAGGTAGGGTTTTCATTAAAATTTCATGTTAATTTGAAATTCAGTAATCAGATCCATACAAAAAAGAAGGAACAAACAAACCTCTTTAGCATGATGAAGACACTCAGGATAATCTTCTCTAAGAAGAGCAAAATCTTCAGGTTCTCTACAATTGGACATACACTCACTGAAATCTGTCCAGAAATTGTAACACCTTCCTTTGTTCCCTGTGATTCCCCATCCCGATGCCATATCGATAAAAAATCTCTCTCTTTGGAGATTGATTGATTTAATTTCAGCTGCGAATGAATCTTCTCGGTGATGTCAATGGCTAGGTTTATGGAGAAAGAGATCCACGAACGATGAACATAATCGGTTTGTTCTTTCTTCGTGACTATCAATGTTTGATAACAAAATCTCTTACTTTTTACCCACACGCCGGCACTTAAAATTTTCCGTGAGTCTTTCCCAGTTGTCCATGCAAAAACTCCATCCGGATGATTCCGACCGCCGGATGACAATTTTCAGTAAATCCTGTCCACTCTTTGACTCTTTGATCACAAAGACAAAAACCACAAAGAATCAATCAGTGGCCAGGATTTACCAGGGAGGGTAATCCAGTGGCCACTAGCGTCCGGATCGTGTTTTTTTGCTAGGACGGCCAAGAAAGCTCGGTTACGTTAAGGGATGGGATGTGGGTCAACAGAATAGGGTGGGGTGATTCTCGGGGACGACATGGGACGTCCAGATATTCCGAGTTTTTCATGACCGAAGGATCTATTGCCTTTTTATCTGTATCTCACCTCGGTCTGTTTTTTTCTTTCCATCCCTCATCTCTCCTCTCCAAAAACTCAAATTCTCAACAATGGAGACCATTCACCGGACGAAGAAACACTGGAGAAAATCATCTGCCAGGTATTAAAATTCAAACCTAAAATTTCCCTTTTATGTCGGTGTTAGTTTGATACTAAAAATTCCATCTTTTTAAATATTTTAGGTTCCATTTTATATTAGTCTCCTATTCCAATTTGAGTTTCTGCTAACAAATCGTTGAACCTTCTTCATCATCATCCGTGTTTCACCAAATTCGGACTTCTGTTCATATTTAATAGATTCATTAACCTCTCTTTTGCTTCAAGTTCATATTTAATTATATTGACATGGTTTTATTTTGTGATTGAGGTAGAATAAAAAAGACGATGCAGAGGAATTAAAGAAGGTAAACATATAAAAACCCTAGAATTTCATTCTTAAGTTTTTTTTTTTTTTTTTCCTTTCTTCTTTTTGCCTTTTTTTTTATTATTGGTTTAGGTTGGTGTTTTTATCTCTTCTAAGTTCAGTTAGAGGCACCACCACCACTACCCAAACCCATCACCGCACCTTTCCTTTTCTTTTGCAATCTATACATAACCCACCTGTGAAAACAGTTTGACTACATCTCCAACCAAGAATGAGCGGGTGTGAGCACCTAGACGTAATACCTATATCTATTACATGGGACTGTTCAACGGCTCAATCGCACATGGGACAATTGAGTCGGTGGTTCCTGTATAAGGTACCCTCTCTATCATTTTTGTTTCTGATAATTGGGTGTATAGTGTTCTGATTGTATGTTATGTATTATACAAAGTCATTCATTTATGTTATGTGAAACTAGGTCACTGATTTATGTTATGTGAAACTAGGATTTCTGCGACTGCTTTGGTTTACAATTTCTTGGTGGGAAAGCTGTTATCACCTCTTAATAATACACTAAACTGGGTGTATATTTCAATACCCGGTGTATCTTATATAGAGGTGTATGTATTTCTTGCAACTGATTTATGGGAAATGGTTAATTCATGTCTGCTGTTGTTTGTGCAGGAATGGGCAATGATTAATTCCTGTGTGCTGTTGTTTGTGCAGGAAATTTTGTTTATATAGAAATTGATTTTCTATGCCGACGCCGTTCAGAATTAAGATGATCAAAGATATCTGTGTTGGATACTTAGGTTAGTTTCTAATAAATTTTCAACCTTATAAACATATATTGCCATTGCCTGATTTAAAACCTTGCAAGTTACAATGTATATTTTTTGGGGATTGTGTAAGATAGCAAATTACATGCAGGGATATACTGGAATACTGCTATGACGGGCATTGCAAAGTGCATTCGGTAAGATTTATTCTTCTACTTGGTTTGGCTCTTTATATTTTGTTAATCAGCATTCAGTAATCCTTGATTGATTAGTCATGTATTATTTACTTACCTTTATATTATTGATATCATATGCTCATTGATACTGTTAGAGTAAGTTGTCTAATTATGAGAAGAGGAGCATCTAAGATATCCATCTACTGAATATGATTCGATTAATTTTACGGAGCAAAAAGTAGTAGATCTATACTGATTGCTACGAAATCTGCAATTCCTTTGATACTACATAAATAATCTTTAACAGTCCGTATTTCTGGAACTTTTGATTGTATCACATTAATAGAAAGTTATCAACTATTTTTGATGATTTATGAGCCTATCACGTTATTCGAAGGTGAATGCCGAAAGGACAACTCACCACTGTTGGCCTTCAATATGATGATCATGACTCGAGTGCATAGATGCATTGCTTTGGTTGTACAGTACAAGTATTTTATCGCAATGATTTGTATCTTAAAATAAAATAGAGATATTTCACCATAATGTTCATGGAGAAATACTGGGTCTTCGTTTTTTTGGGTGGTGCACAACTCTTTTAAGGAAAAACTTACAGAACTTAAAAGATGAGATAGCTTATTTAACTCCTCATTGTAGTTAATCGACTACCAGTAAATGGAATTATTAAGATGGCCAACATCTTCATACCCTTGCAACTCCTGTAAAAGTAAAATGCTTTGTTGAAGTCAAAGTTTTGTATGTAATCTAACTTATAGTATTGTGTTTTTGTTTTTGGTAGTTATTTCGTCAATTTACTTGGGTCATTATGGAAAAATCTGTGAACATGATTTCATGAGTTATATCTAAATTGATATGGGCTCTTATATATTCATCGAAAATCCTTCTCGAGCTCATGTCTTATTGCTTAGATGGTAATCAGTGTGCTTTATTTGTCTACATTAGTCGAGAAATTATAATTTCATTTAGCCTAATCAGTTTTGTGGTCTCGACATGACACGGATTTGTGGCAATTGCAGTGCGAAGCATTGGATGGAAAATAGGTTGCCAAGGAAACAAGTCTTTAGAATACCAAATTCTGATTCTTCAATTAAGAAGTATGTACTTCTTTTCCATTTTGGCTTTACTTGAATTGTGTTATTTTGAAGGAAAAATTAAGTTGTTGGTTGATGGGTATGGATGTCCTGTGCAACAAACATACAGTCCTAGTCCAATTTTGTTGTTGTAGGAAGATCAACTTTCTGGCGTTTGAATTTATTATAATGGGATAGACATCTGTATGTTGAATCTCATGCGAACCTATCACTATTATTAACTGAATTGGTTTAGTCTTTATACATATAATCTTCACTTAGGTTGTGGTAAGAGTGATTAGGTGTATGACTACTAACCTAATTTCAATTAGACCATCAGCATCACCAACTCTGTAGTTTTATAGAGTTCTACTCAACAACAAACCACAATAGGCATCACCAACTGTTGGTTATGTTCAATGTTATTTTTTCATGTTCATTGTTTTTTTTCCATGTCAAGGAAACTGGGTTTTGTTGTCATTGGTTCCGAAATTTGTTCGTTTCAATTCTTTGTGACCAATTAATACATGTTAAGGTTTGTATATGGTTTGTGGAATTCTATACATGCACTAGGGTATAGAGTAGAGTTTTTCTGATTAGGGTGTTTCTACCTTTTTGATTATGATTCCTGATTCCATTGGAGTTTTTGTATACATAGAAATTAATGGCTATCAGTACACCTATAATTAATGACCATTGGTACACCTCGAAGGTAGATCTAGGTAGGATAGACATGAGTTTCTCTCCTATGATTCCATTGGAGTTTTTGAACATCTTAATATGTAAAGTAAAAATATCAACTAATTTTTCTTTAATTGCTAATTCAAGTCATGCATATAGGTTAGTTTTTATCTTTACTTCATAACCTACAGAAATGTTGTACAGATATTTTTTGATGTCTCTTTGCACCTACTTGGTCCTTCAGTTTGATTCACGTTAGTCATTTTGGTGTGGTTAACTGATCATGATTTGTCTTATTCAAAATTATCGATCTTACGTATTTGTTGACACAGCAGATAGTTATTTGAGTGGTGCAGAGAAATAGGCAAGGGATATCACACTGCGCCTTGCGAAAATAGGTAGATTGGTGATGTGGTGGTCTAACACTCTGTGGGATTTCCACATTATTATTTGTTGTTGTTCTGCAAAACCCATGTTTGCGAACTTAGATTTATGTTTTTTTTATTTAGTGATTAGAGAAATGGGTTTTGAACTTCTGATTAATATTCTGATTTTTTATTTTTAGGTGTTTGTCGTTGGACATGATTGGGTGCTCTGATAGCATGGTATTTTTTTAATAACTAAGGCATAGTTAAAGCTATAGTGGATATGAGTATTGCTTTTCCAAGAAGAGCAGCAACCAAGACCAGTTGAGAGTTTAAAGATACTTCCAGTGATAATTACGGAATTAGCAGATTTCAGGTTTAGTTTTCCTTTTCTATTTCCTGTTTACCTTTTATCCTTTCGTGATGCCTGTTGATGTACTATTAAAATAATAGCACTTACCTACGACTAGTAGTCATCGTATCCGAGCCAAAAAGCTGATCGGAATTTGAATTTCTCAATCCATTAGATGACTTATGCCGATATCCTAAAGGTCCCGAAATGAAACCAATTAAACTCCAAATTACGATACTTAACAGCTCCAGGCATAATTTGAACACCCAAATACCTGTCCGGGAAAGTAGTAACTTCCATACCAAGTAAATTTGTGATAGTTCTACAACGACTCAAGGAGCCACCACCATAGTAAACCTTACTCTTCTGACGAAAAACAGTTTTCCCCGAGGCCGTTTGATATTTACCAAGCAACGCAAGAAGATTATGTAAACTCTTCATGTTACCTTTACAAAAAATCATTATGTCATCAGCAAAGAAAAGGTGAGTGGGAGAAATACCTTTTTCCGAAAGCATTGGCGTCATTTTCTTCTCAAGAAAGAGTTTGGTGTGATTTCTACTAAGAATATCTTCAATCAAAACAAAAATAAGAGGAGATAACGGATCACCCTTCCGTAACCCTCTATTAATCTTGAAGAAACCCTCTAGACTGCCATTAAGAAGGATAGAAATACGAGCCGAACTAAGAATCGAATAGATCCAAGAACACCAACTTTGAGAAAAGCCATACCTACAAAAAACCTCCAAGACAAAAGACCAGCTAACCTTGTCAAAAGCTTGATTAATATCCAGCTTTAGACCCACATTGCTATCTTTACTCTTAGTTTTCAGATCATTTACCATCTCCGACGTCACACTGATGTTCCCATGAATGTTTCTCCCCTTCATAAACGTAACTTGCTCTTCTTAAACAAGATTATAAAGGACACTGCCCAGTCTTGTAGCTAGAATCTTAGTAAAAAATTTAAAGAAAAAATTACTAAAACCAATGGGCCGAAAGTTATGAAGAGTGTTGGCTCCTCTTACCTTGGCTAATAAAATCAAAAGACTAGAATTAGCACCTTGAGGGATCATTTGCTGCTGCCAGCAATAAGTAATAGCGTTGTAAAGGTCTTGTTGTATCACATCCCAACAAATGCCTATAAAAGCATCCAGAGAACCCATCAGGGCCTGGAGCATTATCAGCGCCTAGATCAAAAACATCATCCTTCATCTCTTCAATAGTAGGAATTTCATCCATTCTCTGACTATCCTCAACAGAAATACTGTTATGCTCATAGTGAAATAATTCTTCATCAATAGGCAGTTCAACACCATTAAATTTAGACTCAAAAAAAGAAACCACATAGTCTCTAATCCGGTCACAATTAGTTAGTACATTCCCATTATCATCCACCAATTCCGATATCATATTACTGCGAGTTCGAATATTGGCATGAAAATAAGAAGTATTACTAGCTCCCTCTGTAAGCCACTTATTTCTTGACTTTTGCTTCAACATAATGGATTGTTGAGAACGAATTTCCTGAAGAGTAACCGAAGCTTCTTTGGCAGAATTCAGCTTAGTAATATCTTCTGGATCTTCATCTGAAATGCGAAGTGCAACTTCCATAGTTAGTTTAGCCTGTTTGAGCCTAGCATTAACATTACCAAAAACCCGTAAATTCCATTCCTTCATGGCAGCCTTTAGTCTCTTGAGCTTGTAAGGAAAAATAAAAGTAGGAGAGCCAGAAACAGGAGCATTCCAACTCTCAATAACCATGCGCAAGAAATCAGAGTGAGTAAACCACATCTTCTGCACTCTAAAAAAGGCTCTTTTCGGTCTTGAATTAACAAAAGGAAAACCAATAAGTGTAGAATGGTCGGAAACTTCACGAGGAAGAGCTTTACACCTCCAATTCTCAAACTTGTTAAGCAACGCCTCATTAATCAAAGCTCTATCCAACTTGCAAAGGATTCTACGAACACCTTAGGCTCTGCAAGACAAAAAATATCCGTCTTGAAATCTTTAAGTAACTCCTGTAATTTGCACTTGGCCTCAACCCGTGCAATGCCATTTATGTTCCAATACATAACACGCATTCATCCACAAATCAGCAATTTCATACTTCTATGAAGAAAATACAGGAGGAACACTTACTTGATGGGTCTCTAAGCCGTTCGAAGAATCAATGTTGTCGGAATCACCATTATGGGCATTATTACCTTCATTCGGTTCCGACTCTGGAGAATTCTATTTATCACCATCTTTTGAAGACGAATGAGCGTCATCGACGCGTTCTTTTTCCATAAGAATTTCTTCCTGGATATATCAACAACAATTATTATTATTTCATTCAAGGGATATCATAATTGATTATGAAAAGAAATACTTACATCGATTTCCTCTTCATCGGCACTGGGTTCACGAATTGCTTGCCCAGGAGCGAGTTGAAGACCATCAATGCTCGACGGAGAAAAATTCCGAAGCAAGATTAACAAAAATTTGTTTTGTGATCCTAATTACGTGGACAAGAAAAAGTCATGATGGAAGAAGCATTGACAACTCACCAAAGAAACAGCTGGGGACTGTACACTATTTGGTAACATCTGTAATCTTTACTCCTAGGTTCTCCGCCCCGGGGGCTTTCTTCCATTTCCGTGAAGTCTACATCAGTCTGAGACCTCACTACACGATCATCCTGTGGTAAAATTAATGAAATAATTAAGATACGATTATTATGTCTCTATAAAAGTCATGAGAAGAATACTTACTTGTGAACATCGTGGAAGTGCTTTTCGTTTATCACCACTAGAAGGATACTTCAATCTGAGAAATCATCCCAACAGAAGGAGGCTCTTGTACCAGAGTTTGAACAGCCATTACAAAATCATGTAAACACTCAAGTTGTTGATGCCAGAAAGTTATATAACCTGGGGTTGTGTAGGCGACTCGGTCAGAACAAGGGTACAAATATTCACGCACATTCAAATGCGTACAATCTAAAGAAGCTTTAAGTTGGTCGACTGATGGCTTTCTTTTCCGAACATCCGGGACACACTGATCAAGACCCATTTGTCGAGCTGCTCTATCGATGTTATATTCCTCCACCAGAAACTTTCCCTGTATTACTGATACTAAATAACCAGGAGTACAACTCACTATGAAAGATCTCTCACCATCACTCAGGTCGGTACCGGATTCCAAAGTGACATTTTCTTCAGCATCATTAAAAGTGATCAACTGTGAGACAAAGGAAGGAATCGACACCCAATTACGAAAATTAAACTCAGACTCATTGTCTAAGACACTGGTGAGGCGTGTCTTGAGTCGGGGCTTCTTTGTGGACCAGCGCATAATCCTTGCATTATCCTTCTCAGAGAAAGCATGACGGGTATCAACATTTGGTCCTTGCAAGATGCTACGAGGGATTGGTGCATAACCGTTGAAGCGTTCCCACAGTAAAGATTGGAGAAACATTGTATTAACATATGTTTCAACTTTCATAAAGCCATTGGAAACACTAAAATCTGTGACCAAGGAATCTAAATTGGAGAATAGTGAACCCAAGAACAGGTTACGGGAAGTTTCTCACCTTGAGCTATCTTAATGGCAAAAGGAATCACGAATGGCTTCAGCAAGTTTCTGTTATCTTCAAATACATCTCTGGACAACCACGAGCACAAGAAAGCAGCAATGTTTAATATACCGTCCACAGGTCTTTCAGGAGTTCTATCTCTCGGCCACCAGTACCTCAACCATTGAGTATAACAAAATTTGCTGGATAATTTGTTAATATCATGCATCATAGCTGTCAAGACATCAGATATTGCATTTTCATCTGCCGAAAGTGCTGCAGGAAAATTACCCGTGACTGGAAGATGCAACAAAGCAACCACATCCTCTAAAGTGATGGTAAATTCTCCCCACCTGCATATGAAAGTATGAGTAGGAATACACCAGCGAGCGAGCAAAGCTACTATACCTCTCACATCATGGTAAACAAATCTCCAGCTGCTTGAATAGCTCGTGTCACCTGTGCACGATCCAACATGGTTCTCACATGATCATACCCCAACATATGTCTTGCCCATCCGGAGAAGTCTGTTAAAGGTTTTCGGGAAAGCTTGAAGTCTATATGTGAAGCAGCATAATGTCCTCCTTATAAACAGAATCGAATGGTTGCTCGAGGAGACACCAATTTTCTCTGAGTAATGTCCATGGGACTTATAAGAAGGCGAAATGAAGAGCCTGGGAGACCTTTTTCAGGTTTATACTGGACCAAAAAGAACTCATCATCAGTGTTTGGATTATTCTTTGTTCCAGGTGCTTCTTCTTCTTCGTCAATGGAAGTTCCATCTACAGGGGTACCATTTCTTGAAGTTGCATCTGTGGAAGTATCATCTGTGGAAGTGTCATCTTTGGAAGTGCCATCATGGGAATCAGTCATCTTTGCAAAGTTGCTGTGACATCCATACAACATTTCTACCTCAGTATATCATCCGTAGATGCAAATTTCATCAAAGCAGTGGAATTAAAGCACATCAAAAAATAAAGATGCTCACATCAGCATCTACAAAAATGGTAACTCTCCAACTCTTACATGTTTACAATTTCACTAGCTGTAGTGACTATAACACAAAACTTCGAAAACTTATTCGTTCCTTCAAACCTGCAAAGACGAGCAAATTTTCAAAATCATAACTTGATTTTCATAAAACTGTGAGCAATTCACGAAATTTCCATCATGTGAGCAATTCACATAATTTTCACCGTGTGAGCAACTTACACTGAGTGAACATTCGTTGATTTTCGTGCATACATTATTAAATCACGAGATTCATGAAAATATTATTGTTTGCTTTTAACAATTGTTTAAAATCAAAATTTGATTTTACAAATTTTTTAAATATCGTGAATAATTCACGAAAAATTAAAAAACGTGAGTTAATGACTCACGCAAACCTTAAAAAAAAATTAAAAAAAAATACCGTGAATAGTTCACGTAAAAAAAAATATATATATTTCTCGCTCGAACGAGCGTTTGTCTATCAACCGAGAGTCTTTTTTATTTTGTAAAAGTCTAAATAAAATTTTGTATTCATGAAAGCTCATAGACAAAAAAATTCATCACTGCAATTAGATCATGTCTATTCAAACAAAAAATATATACATCTCTTTCGTATTAGGAATTATCGTCAGTTTCTTAAAAAAAAACCTAGGCATGCATATACACATATGGGTTTTGTTTTATGAACTACTCATGAGTAAAAAAAAAAAAGGTTTCGGACTTACCTGGTCGGCGACGACCAGAGTTTCGCCGGACGAAGACGGTCGACGACGACTGAATTCCGGGAATTTTTTTTTCCTCCTCTGCTCGGACGTGAATAGGTAAGGGGAGAGTGGTCGGTTGGTGGAGAAAAAATAATTTTTTTAGGGCTTCTTCCCTTTTATATCAATTTTATTTCCAAAAAACCTAATCAAACAAGGATTTCCTCTTTTGGGCTCGGGCCCGTAAACGCTAAACCGACCAAAACTGGACGTCTGACCGTCCAAATCAGCAGTGCCACGTCTCTCCGTGCTCACGAGATGACACTCTATCATACTGACAGGGTCCTTATTTGGGCATTTGCTCGTACATGACATCATTGGAGCAAATCGGGGATTCTGTAAATGCCTTTGTACGACTAAGTTCAACTACTTATCTCGTCTACTGGAAAATCACCATCCAGTGCTTATTGCGGAACATGACTGTCCCTCACTAAGCAGGGGACTTAATGTTGATGGTGGATTTTCGGCAAGGGCTAAAATCGTAAAATCATGATACTGCATGTTCCTGGCCCGACTTCAGGAAGTATGTGACAATTCATATTTTATGATCCGTGAACCATCTCACGATCTCTGACTGAGCGAACGTTCCTCTCAGAGCTATGATGAATATGTTTCTCGAAAAGCCTCTCAGCTGAGCTTTCGATGCTTCACATATTTCATCATCACCTCTACATAGAATCAAAATGATTGGGCGACTCCTGACATATTGCATGCTAGTATAGAGCCTAACGCCTTCAGGACGTCACGCTGCTCGTTGTTCCCTGACTACGTAGAGAGACCGTGTATAGAATCTCTTAATGATTGGGCGGCTCCTAGACATATTGTATTCTAGTATAGAGCCTAACGCCTTCAGGACGTCACGCTATTTGTTGTTCCCTGACTATACACCCCCTCAGAACGAGTATGATGCTTCAATTATCTCATATCTCAATTCTGCAAATAGGTTAATTCTAGCGTGTCATTCATCAACTGAATTCCTAGAAAATAATCAATTCTATCTCATTACTCTGTTTCATGGCTGATCCTCAGCTGGATTCCATGGATTAGTAATAGATATTTAACTCATTTTATTACTTCGTTTCATGAATTATTCTCAGCTGAATTTCATGAATTAGTAATAAATACTCAAATAATTTATATTACTCTGTTTCATGAATTATTCTCAGCTGAATTTCATGAATTAGTAATAAATATTCACCGGGCATCTGGACCACCACCGAGTAAGCCGCGGGAAAATGGTGCGAGTGTATTTAGCAATTATAATGCACAAACGAGCACCCGAATGCACGAACGAGTATGCAAAAATATGGACAAACGAGGAACCTGTGCAAAATAGGGAGGAAAATAATATCAATAAAATAATAAAGATGCGCCTAAGGGGACCGGGACCGCCCGTCGTGGCCGGTCCCGCACCTCTTTCCATTATTTTATATTATTTTGTTATTTTTACTCATCTCATGAAGATCCTTCATTTGAGCAAACTCCCTCGTTTGAGCAAAACTCATAGTTTCTCCATATTTTCCTTCAAACGATGAAACATAGTAAAAAATAGGGAAATGTGTCACGGGACCGGGCCACCTAGCCGGCCGGCCATGCCCTAGCCGTGACCGGTCCCACACCTTACAATTCCTTATTTTCTCATATTATTATTTCCTTCATCTCATGAAACTCCTTCGTTTGAGCAAAAACCCTAGTTTTCAATATTTTCTCAAATATTGCTCAAACCATGAAAAAGCCAAAAGTCAAATGGTCACATGAACGACTAGGCTTCTCAAGTCAAAAATTAAAATATTATTATTTTAATATTCTCAAAATATTGGTCGCATGAGCAAAGTTCTACTTGCTCATTCGAGCAAAATTGAGAGTTTCAGTCAAGATCAAACTCTTCTGAAAATCCAAAATATTGCTCAAACGCGTACCAGAAAAATACCAAAACTCTCAAGACTGAGACACGGGCAGTATGGTGACACATGCATGCCACCTTGACCGACCAAGGTCGGCCCTTAGGCTTGCAAGGAGCCGGTCGCACACTCTTTCATAATTTTGACCTAATTAGCTCTCAACAGTTCATATTGGGTCCAAACTCTCTCCAACCAACTTGGAAATTGCTCAATCGACCACCAGCTAGTCCCACGACCACCAAGGGTCGGTCCCATGACCCCTTGGCCGGTCCTCATCTCTCCATAATTATGTTTTATTACCTAAGGCTCAGACGAGCACTATTTTAATAAATGATTAAACCAGCATTAAATCATCCTTTCACCAACTGGTCAACAAAGGACTTTGGTGCATGCTCACTCGAGCACCTGGGCGCTACATGGTCGACCATCATCCCATGTAGCCGGTCCCTCCTTCACTCAGTGACTTATTTTCAGTAAATCATCAACTGATCGACAATCGATCAAAATTTGGGTTTTGAACTGAATGCTCTGCAAATCATAATTCTGAGCAAGTTCAAACACTATTACTTTTATGATGATCCATCAATCAACATCTTGATTAATTATATAATATTCGGTCCAGATACCAATATTTTAATTAATATTTTATTTGATCATACTACCAATAATTCATCAAATGAGCAATATTTGCTCAGACGAGCAATATTTGATCAGACGAGGAATATTGATTCAACTATCAATATTCAGTAATTCATCAAATGAGCAATATTTGCTCAGACGAGGAATATTGATTCAACTATCAATATTCAGTAATTCAACAATTCATCAGACGAGAAATATTTGCTCAGATTATCACTATTCATCACGTTGATCCAGTTATCAACATTCATTCGAGAACCATACGTCCCAGCAGACATGTTCAATCCGTGAATCCTAGAGCATTCGACAATCATGCTCCACTGAACAATACTTAGACTTATTGTCTAATCAAGTCAGACTAATCAAATACACGTCTGCCTTGCAGACTCCACGTTCGTGAGACATCAATCACGTCACATGGGGGATATTAATTAGGGTTTTGGTCTGGCGGCCTACGGCACGTGTGTTCATCCACGATGAGAAATGTTAGTAAGTCGTGCAAGCGGTTGAGGCAGTTAGCAAAGTAGTGGGTGGACGATCAACCCAGTCTCCGCACGACATGGGACTGGTTAAACCACGATCTCCCACTTTCCCACTCTTTCACTCAAACAACCGTCACACTTACTGGAGATCAATGTGTCCACGTTCTAGCAATATAAATAAGTCCTCTGAATTCATGATTAACAGAACAGATATACGGGAATTACACAACAATTCTCATCTGAGCAATCACTCTCAACAGAGCAGAATTCAAACTTATTCGAACCCGGCAGTTCATTTGCAGAAACCCACAACACATTCACAATCCTTGATCACCATTGATCTCACACACTTCTCAGCTTCCCTCCTACAGATCAACCCTCTTCCCTCTTTATGACCGAATTGACTTTGGAACGACCATTTCTTGGTTTAGGGCGGAGTCCTACAGATTGATCTCTCGAACTTAAAGCACTCCCGTGCAGTGCATCTGTTTGAGGTTAAGCAGTTTGCTCGGTTAAGGAGTCTCCGTCCGCACGGTCGTCTCTCCACTTCATGAAAAAACAGTAAATCGTTTTTTCCCATCAACAACTGTTTATGTTTTATTTGCGAGTTTTCTTGTGAATTATGAATCTTATGTGTGAGTTTGAGTTTATTAGGTGCAGTGGAGTCATTTGGAGCGAAAGAAGAAGAAAGCACTCAATCGGATCAAAAAGGGCAAAATAGTCATCTCACGGGCAGCTGATACTTGGAGCCTAGCCGTGGATAAGGGACGACCAGCCAAAAATCCAAGAAGAACACTAGAAGGCAGGCATCAGTTTTACCCATGGCTGCCCTTATCGGTCCTAGGGATATAGTCCCAATACCCAAACCGAGAGAAACATTTCTCTCTTACATCCTTAATCATTTTATCACCTAAAATTGAGAATGAAAGTAATGGAGGCGCAACCATGGTGGATTCAGATCCAGACGAAGGAAGAAAGAAGGGTGTTGCTCGAGATTGATTGTGAATCAATGAGAAGAAGAGAAGAGAATGGATTCGATTTGGTGCTGCTGCTGTTTATGATTTAGGGTATGAATTTCAGTGAGAAGAACAAATTCAGGGTTTGGAATAAATTGCTGTTAAGGATGAAATTTGGGGGTTCGATTGATAATTAGGACTTAGAAGATGGGTTTTCAGCCGTATTGATCCTGGATATGAAGGAGAGGAGGAATCTGTTGATGGCTGTACAGTGGAAGATGGTGTTTCTGGAATTTGGATAAATTTGAAGAATGATAGTGAAGGTTTTACAGTGATTGAGGTAGAGAATCAAATGGTGGTTTTCGCTGGAACTGATGGGTTCTCGCTGCAATTGAGTTTGAGGTTGAATGGAAGAATGGGTTGAGTTTGAGATTCAAGACGAGTTAATGGAGGTGCTGCCATGGATTTGAGTTAAGAGCCGATGAGATTAAGGGTTTGACTGGATATGAAGGAGAATCTGTGTTGACTGTTGAAGGATGAGAAATTGTGCTGTTAGTGGTTGCTGCTCAAGATCAAGATCAAGAATCTGAGAATGAGGAGAGTGGGATGTCAGATAGTTGCCACGGGTTTATGGTTGTATAAGAAGGATACTGGGAGTGAAACTGATGCCGTTGCAGTAAATGTAATGGCTTGGAAGTGCTTGCACTGGAGTTTGGTTGCAGCTGCAGTTGTTGGATATGGAGTGTATGGGTACAAGACTATTTAAGAGTGATGCTGAGATATGAAGATAGAGATGCAGTAGTTGCTCTTGGTGGTATTGAGAAATCAGACATGAAGTTAGTGTTGCTGCTCAGATGGCTTTGAGCTGAACTGACATGGAATAGGTGTTACCTGTGATAAAGCTGGAATTGTAGAAGTTGGTTATGGCTGGTACTAATGAATTGCAGGTGAACTGGTGGGGTTGCTGTTGGTTTCAGTGTTGGAGCAAGAGATGCAGATGGTCCTGGTGGTGCTGTGACTGCAGAATGGCTTGAGGCGATGTTTGCTGTTGGTGTAGGTTTGAAGCTAACTGTGCCATGGGTTCTGAAGAATAAGAACAATTGCAGGTGAATGAAGATGACAATGGATTTAAGCAGGTATTTGGATCTGTTCCTGCAATGAGTTTGTGATTGTGCTTGAGTCAGTGTGGTTATGGACAGAATTGACTGGTGGCTGTGATGATGAAAGAAGAGCAGTGCATTGGGACTGTTGTATTACAGAGAATGTTGTTGGTAGAATGATGTGCAGCTGCAGAAGATGGCATTGGTTGTTGTCTGAGATTGAATGGGTCTTGTGAATGAATTCAGGTGCAGGTGAAGGTTGGTGCTGTTGAAGTTGTGTTGTAGAGAAGCTACATCAGTGGATACTGCAATGGAGTTGGTTTTAGTTACAGGAATGGATTATGAAGCTGCAGTTTTGAAGGAGTTGAAGCTGGTGTTGTAAATGTTTGAATGCTTGAATTAGATGTATGGCCAGGAATTATGCAGTGAAAAGAATGGCCTGAAAATGGCCGGGAACTTACCAGAGAACATACAGAACTCTGCCATATTTTCTTATAGGCGAGTTAACTCAGTGAACCGATTTGACTCACCGATCCAGGTACTGACTCAGATGGATATGGACTTATTTCGACTGTGCTTGGCCTATGGGCTATCAGAGACTTAATTTGGAATCGAAAGAGAAGAGAAAAGCTTTATAAGGGTCTCTATGTTTCATATTCGAGGGGGATCTCTTCTTCTATGTTTGTTCTAGTGTTTAGACATGAAAACCTTTCTTTTTTTTTTCTTATGAACTCCTAGAGCATGAGTAATTAATTTTCTTTTGGTTATGGATTAGTTGGATTTCACATAACATGATTTTGGGTTTGATATATTAGTTTCGTCTCATATTTATCGTTTACGATTCGCTGAAAATATAGTTATACGATTGACGTATTATAACATGATTTGATTGAATGTTTTGCCAAGTTGCAAATTGGTAGAACTTGTAATCACATCTATTGCTAGTTTAGGGTTTATTATACGTAAAAGTGATAATCCTTGAATACAAGTAGCACAAATATGATTATAGCTTGTAGTGATACATCCTTATGATCATATGTGAATCGTGACCTTTGTTAAATTGTTTGCGCAATGTATTCAATTGCATTGATTAGCCTAATTTCATGAATCTTTTACACGTTAGGTTGTTTCCTTGGTAGAATTCATATTCGCATCTTTTAGTGAATGAAAATGAAATCCTTGACCAATACTCTCACATATTTGAATTGCTTGCTTTATTTTATTGTTTGCTTTTTATTTTAGTTTTAATTTATAAAAATCAGAAAAACCCCCATTTGTTTTACATAAGAAATCGAAACATATTGACAACCTTAGTCCTCTCTGTGGGAATAATCCTTTCTTGCCCTTGCTATATTATATATTTTGAGTAGTGAGAAAGTAATTTATTTTTGACGCATACGACAACGAACATCAGTCCATTAAGATAGGTTCATCTTGGTAGTGGCCTTCAGACAGATATGGGAAACACCGTTCACCTTAGTCAACATCGAAAAAAACGTATATTTTTCTCTATATCCATCTTCTTAATCTATCCATGTGCTTTGTTTGATTCTGAATATGGATGCGACTATCAGAGTAGAGCTCTATCACTCACATTAGGGTACTTCCTCCTGTAGTCAATGAGAGTATGCCAGCCAAAGAGATTCTTTAGTGCCGTTCCAAGGTTTTGAGTAAAGGTTTTGTGGGTATATCTCTAGTAAATCCTCCCGAGACTATAACTGGGCCACTAGGGCCACCTAGGGGTTTAGAGGCTTGTTGCACACGCTAAGTGCAATCGCGAGGCCTGCGACAGGAGAATATTACTAAAGGCACCCGCCCCAGAAAAATTACTAAAGGCACTCGGAGGATTTACTATTGGCACCCCCATTTTGGATAATGGATACATCGATTACTAAGGGGCACCCACCTGCTATTCGCATCCCATTAATGGATAGGGGGACACCCCATCTTCTTTGTTCAAAATTAGAAAAAGGCGGGAAAGAAGAACATATTATGCGAGTTTAACTAGTTCGGATTTGGGTGCGATTCTGTTGGAGTTTTTTTTTTTTCACAGGCTTGGACTGGGATTGGCCCGTTGTGATCAGACAGGCTAGCTAATGGACTTGGACGCGAAAAATAAGATGATTCCTATGTTGATGCGTTTAAATAGGGAAGATACACTTTCTCGGGATTTTTGAGTTTGGAAAAAGAGAAGTTCACGGAGATTTTGGGAATATCTTAGCTTTCTGCCGAGTTTAGGAAAAATCATAACAAAACAGAATACATGAAGACGCGTGAAAGAATTCCGGTGAAAGAAAAACTCTGAAACTTAAGTTCAAAGAAAGCAGAGATTTCTTCGAGATACATTTAGCTCTGTTTGTATAAATAGGGTGTTGGGACATCACAAAAGGGATAATCGAGACTTTGGGGAGAGGTTAGGGTAGTTACAACGAAGTTTGAAGAGTTGCAGAGGCGATTTCGATCATCAACAGAGAAAAAGAAGAAGAAGAACAGTGCAGACGACACAAGAAATCTATAGCAGAAACAGTTACCATTAGCAGTAGTTGCAGAAGACCTTCTGCTACTCCAACTATCCTTTGTAACAACTGGTTTGTAACGCCTATACATCGTTGCAAACAGCCTGCTTCATTAGTTTTTTCTTGTTTTTCACCCTTTTGAGCTATGAATACCTATTTTGAGCACGTGAATAACATGAGGAGCTAAACCCCATTGCTGAGGCGACGCAGGAAGCCATTTTCCAATTATTATGTGGTAAATTCTATTTAAATTGATTATTGCAATTCTTTATGATTATTTGCATTGAACTTAAATTGAATATATGATTTTGATTACATATCTGTGATTTCTCTTGATGGTGCATGCTTAGCCTAGGGTTTTTGATGTGCCATGCTTGCGATTTACAACTATTGTTTTGAGAATCTACTTGTCTAGGCAATATTTAAGAATCAAATTGAATGTATGAGTTGCATAATTATTGTTATTACTGAATCACTGATAATTGGTTAATGGTGGAATCCTTTGTCTTAGTTTTCTCTATAATTTTGAAATCAATCTTATTTAATTTGCTATTTTAGAATTAGAATTTTGAGTCTAAAACAAATCTTCACAAGTCTTTGAACGAATTTTTCTTATCACTTTCTACAATACACACCTAATCTTCATGGATTATATATATGTATTGCTTATTTTGTGAGATTTGTTCTTTTCTATCATACTCTGGTGATTAGAACATATATATCGTATTTTCTCATAGGTTAAGCTCTTAACTCTTGCAAAAGAGGAGTAAACTATTTTGAGAATGAAAGTATTGATATCTCCATGAGTACACTTTTTGTGAATATACTGCTACAAAATTATGTAAGATGTTCTTTAGGAATCTACTTATTTCCTTGATTGCATAACCGTCAGGGATAAGTGGTCAAATTTAATCTCTATGTTCATACATGGCTAGAGAAGTTATAAATCTTATGTTAAGTCATATCGCACTAATTGTTCTCTTGTTCGTAAATGACATAGAGAATAGTTTTTGTCGATGATTATTTTTCTCACGAAAATCTTGTATCTTAGTGCCTCTAACATTAAGATCACTATTTTTAACTTCTTTGTTCGTAACTGGCGAGAAGAGAGAAAAATATTAGGATACAAATTTACTTTGTTCGTAACTGGCGAGTAAGTTTGTTAATGTCCAAAGAAAATCCTTCTCTTGTGATTAGAATTAAGGTCGCTCATGTTGTTCTTTAGGGAATGACATCAAATGGGGGAGAGTTCTTTTGAACTTGTGCTTAAACGTAATATCTTTGTGGGAAGAGCGGATGTGGAATTGTATGAGATACTTGTACCTATACGTCTCCTTGACGCTAAAACCGAGTTTCTCGGTGAAATCGTCTAAACTAAAAGTTGATATGTGTTCAGTAATCTTGAATACTCTTTTGTTTAAATTATTATGATCCCTGTTTTTCGCCTTTGACAATTTTGTTGACAAAAAGGAGGAGAATTATTATGTAGTATCCTACTACAACATATGGCTTCTCGGAGCATTATGCAAGGGAAGTGTATTATTGTCTATGGGTTTTACCTATTTTACAAAAGAAGTAAGTATTAACTAAGGGGGAGAACATATCGCCATAGTATTGCTTCAAAGTTGCGGTGCAATTGAACTTTGAGGATGGTATCTGAAAAAGCGGGGGTCTAACAACCACACCCATTATTTCGTTTCGGAAATCTGTATGGACTAACTCCAATATATTTCCAAGAGAATCAACTAGACAGTCAGACTCAATCAAGGAAAATACATCCAAGAGTTATATCTCTGTTTCTCAATGTAATCAGCAAATCAACAGATAGAAATCCGCGAGCCTGAAATGTCTTCTGCAAAAGGAGGTATTAATGTGGTGGTTTGAACAAGTTGGGGAGATAGACCTTTTAACTCAAGGTCTAGTTTTCGCGTACCGTTTTCTTGATGCATACCTTGTTGTCTTCTTAAACATTCTCGTTATTCTGTTCTGTCAGTATATCTAATAACTCAGCTGGCTTGGTTTTCGGACTGATCTGTGGTGGTATTTGGATTGGGTTACTTGAGAAGAGATCAACTTTTCTGGTTTGCAGGTCTAGTGTAAGAATTTTAGATAAAGTTCATCGTTATACTGGTGCCAATAGATGATACTGAAACCTGACTGTATAAAACAAATAAGATTCATTATAACTGTCACAAGATCGATCATATTAAGAACGGACACATCTACGCAGGATAATTCAAATGAAATATCGAAGTTTAAGCATACGCTTCGAGGCTAATGTGTGCTCAAACCTCCTTACAATCTGGAAATGTCACAAAACAATTATATTGTTGTTGATGGTGGTTTTTAGTTCAGGGCTAAAACCGTAAAACTATATATTTACATTCCTTCAATCTATAAAGAAATAGAGCCATTTAAAGCTGATGAGTGCCTATGCCTCCATGCTTACATGTTTACTGAGTGATTCAGTATCTACATTTTTATTAGAATAATATTGGTGCACGTTGCAAAAATCCCAAGTATTCTGTAAATTTTATTGAGCTCCTATTCGTATTATTCACTAATGCAGAGCCTACTGAGTATCTATCTTATGCTATGTTCCAAGATGAACTCTTAATATTGATATGATATGACAATTAATGTTCACTCTTAGTTGAGTATCATGAATTTCTCGAAGTGTCAGAATTAAGATGTCCATGAAGGTATCAGAAGCGCGTAAGCTGCGCCAGTGAGACCAAAGCTGCGCTGCTCACAAGAGTAAAAATTAGCAATTTAGCATCAACGTACAAAATTTACCAAAATTGATTAATTTTGTGTCAATTCACAAAATTCAATTTTAACCTAATTTTTGTGTCGATTTACAAAAATTAGATTCCCCCCCCCTAAAAATGGAGCAAGTACGATATCTTGATCCCTATTGGTCAAGACCAAACCTAGACAGGCTAGGAATAGAGCTAGTAGGAGTAAAATCCTACCAAAAGGAAAATAGGGAAAAAAAGAGAAACCACGACTAATTGGGACAGTAGCAAAAGGGGCATGGCCGCGCCACTTGGCCGGTTGACTTTCCCTAGCTTGCGCCTCCCATGACCAACCGGCTTTGCTCCATATTGATGTCCACGGGCCCCTCTTTCCTATCAACAAATCACATTGCTTCAAAGCTACAAGCTCCGCTTTTAATTAAAGATGAAAGTAGGATGGTCGATGCCTTTAATTTCTTAAGAAAATATATCTTGGCAGCCCAAGTCAGTCGCAAATTAATCACGACCACACGACTTGGACGGCTCCATTAATTAACCTAAACCCATACAAGCTTGGCAAATAAGATACCGTTATGACGACCGGTCACCCACCTATTGCCTCGACCAATCATATCGCTCATATCCTACCTGTTTCGTTCCAAATCGTTGCCTAAAGTAGGCTAGTCGAGCTGCTTCTTTTATAAAGAATTAAATTTAGGCTGTCCAAGTCTGTCGCATAATGATCACGACCACATAACTTGGACGGTCAATTTAACAAGCTTGGTTCTCTCCTAACATGACCGAGCAAGCTCCATGAAAGCTACCTACGGGACCTCTATTATTTCATCCAATCAGGTCTGAAAAGACGAGGGTACCCAAATACACCACAATCTTTTTGTTTTCAACATATAAGTCCTCTTACCGAAAGTGATCGTCTATGGACAGAATCGAGACAATACAACAAATCGGTATTCACACTTTGTGTGATTGTCAATGGATACGAGATCGAGACAATACGACTACCAAAGTGTGATACTTGATAATAGATTCGGACTTAACCAAACTCTATAGTATCACTATCAAGTATATCGGAGTTAACGTAAACTGCAATTTACTTTAAATTATATAAACAAATATAATTGCAGAAAACAAAAGTAAATCACACAGCAAGATTTTGTTAACGAGGAAAACTGCAAATGCAGAAAAACCCAGGGACCTAGACCAGTATTGAATACTCTCAGAATTAAGCCGCTATATGAAATCTATACAACCTTTGTATAGTTGAGACCAAGCAACTACCCCTAGTTAACTTAGTTTCCTCAGTATCCCCGCGCTTCCGATTTCGATGAGTCACGCATTGGTACAATTCCTTTGGATCGTATTCCAAACAACAAAGGAACAACGAATCTGTTTAATAACAACTCTATTGAATACTGGTCCATTTATCTTTGAACAATAAATGATAGGAGTTATTGTACGTGTTCAAAGTATGTTGACATCTCTTCACTGTAAATCCTTATTCATATTTACATGGATTTACATTATTGGAATCGGTTATACCACACTTCCAAACAAGTTTAGAATTGGTTGACCTGCATTCCAAGATAACTATGTGATTGATCAAACATCAAATCACATATATGGGTTCAATCGGTTCTACCAATCACTAGGATCGGTTATACCTCAATATGGAAATACTTGTGATCGATCACACAAGTTACCAGGACCGGTTACCATATTCCCATGGTATTGCTTGTGATCGGTCACACCAGTTACCAGGATCGGCTATACCAATTACTAGGACCGGTTACCAATTACAAGGATCGATTACACAACACTCTGTGATCAGTCACACCAATTACTAGGACGGTTATACCAATTACTAGGATCGGTTACACCAATTACAAATATCGATCATACCATCTCATGGTGATTACTTAGGATCGGTTACACCAATTAATAAAAACTAGTCATACCAAATAATAAGTCAGGCATTGTGATTAGTTATACCAAGATGCATAACAAAGTTACGATCGGTTCTACCATCTCACACATATTGGTAATCCAAAGATTTGCAATGAATAGCCATACTAATAAGCCTAATGGTTTCCCTTTCGATTCATAAAACAAGTTCATGAATGTACTTCCTTTAAACGAATGTAAAACATTGTTTCCTAGGATAAAATCTTCACCATAACCCATTCACATGTCGATGTCATATCTACGAAGTTCAAAAGATAAGCGTTATACTTCGTAGTCTAATTCCCTAATACTATGATCATACAAATATGACCATGTCACATCACTAAAGTATTATACAATATGTACAGTATATACAGCTTCGCAGTTATGTTTTCAATATAGCACGAATTGAAAGATACATTAGGAATGAAACAGTTCAAGTCAATATTACTAACCTCAAGTGGAAGGATGATGTCGTCGTTGTAGTTCGTTACTTCTTCACATTCTTCAGATCTTCGGAGTAATACTTGTATGTCTCAACATTCCTAGACTTTCTAGTCTAACCTAAACGAAGTTGACTCTAGTATATAATCAAGCGACTTTAGATGAGTTTTGACACTCTAAAATATGACAACCAAACTTGACATACCAACACTTGGTGAGTTCAACCGAGATATGATCTAACAATCTCCCCCTTTGTCAATTTTAGTGACAAAACTCTTATTACATATGGATAAACAAATTACAAAAGAATTCATTTTACATACGCTTGATTCCAAGTTTCAACAGCACAATAACCTACATATATTCAATCAATAAATGCCGTTGTTGCCATTTGAATAACAAAAGCTTTTACTCCCCCTAAAGCTTTTATTATGCTTCAAAAAAAAAAAAAAAAAAACTTTTACTCCACCTAAAGGTAAGCTAGGTAAATATTCAATCCGAACATCTTTGTTATTCTCCTTTTGTAGTCAGAAATACTACAACAGCAATATGATATGTTTATCGCCCTTAGTGAATGCTTTACTCTTTCGTTAGATATAACGTTTAAGCAAAATCATCCTTTCCTTAGTGATTGCAAATCACTTGTTTACTCCATATATTTCTCCCCATTTTTGTCACAAAATGACAAAGGTTCGAGCAAATAAAGGACAAATCGATAGGATCTTACAAATATAAAAGACTTGTAAACAACCTATAAGAGTTAAGCACGAAGTTTTCATATACCACTTTAGATAACCAATATTAAAACCGAAACTACAGGTAATTTAGTTTTAATATGCAATCAAGGAAACAATTGTCCGAAGCAATTTTCCTTAATAGTTTAGCAAATCATCTAACAAACTTAATTCCCTTGTTAAACCAATTGCGTATGCACAATCGCTTATTTCGATAAGACCAAGATAAAGATCAGAATTAACTTTATTTCTCTCATCAAGCTCTAATTATTCAGACAATAACTTAGACTTTTCTCTTTAGACAAGACAAACACTAGGTTAGTTAACTAGTTTTTCTTGTCAGGGCATTCAATAAGATTTGAATAACCGAATCCTCCAATTTGATAAGTCTAACTAAGATAAGAATTAACTTAGTTTCTCTTATCCGGAATCGATTTGGACTAAACAAATGATCTCGTATTTTGTTAAGCCATAAACAACACATACAAACCAAAATAAATTTACTTGCACAATTATTTTCTTAACCGGAAGCAATTGAAACAAACATAGACATTATAGCACCGCAACTGCACCAAATTTCGTAAAGCAAAAACACTTGATACCAAACAATAAAGAAGATACCAAACAATAAACCAAATAAATTGACACCATTTTTCTTTACCAGAAACAATTGAATCATACATACACACATCCATACACAATAATATATGCAATATAAATAGGCTTTTCTTAAACAGGAAAACGATTAACTAACAAATTTGTTACCTCAAATTCCACAGCCTCTTCTCCCCAGAAAGATATACCATTAAGCGCAAGTTCAAATAAGAACTCTCCCCCAGTGTGTTGTCATTCTCTCCCAAGAACAAAAGAACAACAACAAAAGCAACCTTTACCAAAGAAAGGTTTGTAGTAGGGTAAAAACTGATTCTGCTGAAAATGGTAAATTGGGTGTGCCGCCGAGAAATGAATCTAAAACCTAAACAAATGTACTGCACATGAGTACTTTAGATTCGAGAGATCAATCTGTACTATTCTGGCCTAAACCAAGAAATGGCTGTTCCAGTCTTGCTTCGGTCACAAAACGAAGGAGAAGGGTTGATCTTAGGGAGGGAAGCAAAGAAGGTGTTGAGATCAGAATGATGAACTATGAAAGTGTGGTTGTTTTATGACTTGTATCAGAACGTAGAACCTGCTTGCAGAATGTATGCTATATGTTCTTGGTGTTTTCTGGATACTTTTATTAATGAACTCTTGTTGGTTGAAATAAATTGAAAATTTATTTATACCAGTCATAGTCGAACACACACTGATCTCATTGGAAGTGGAAGTAGTTGAGTGATGGAGAAGTGGGGATCGTGTAGAATGGTCAAAACCATGTCCCTACTATGAGGGGAAGCTGGTTGGTTTTACTCACATTACTTCTCTACTGCCACTAATTGTCCGCGTTTCCTGACACTTTCTCGTAATCGGCGTGTTGCACGCCGCACGCTGTAAACCGCTAAACCAATACCCTGATAAACATCCCCCAGTTTGTGACATACTTGATGTCTCGAGTATTTTGTAGAAAATATGTAGCAAGTTACATGAAGAATGGAACAAGTCCTACATGGTATTTGCTGAGTGAGTCTTGCTTGCAAGACCTGATTATTTCGACCAATCACGTGCAAGCTAGGCGGCAGGCAGTCATATGTGATAAGTCAAGTCATGAGACTTGCCGCAAAAAATAGCATGTGATGCTTTTAGGTCAAATAATTGAATTATTTGTGAAATCAATATTTATTATAAAATATTTTTTGTAATCGGTGCTTGTAAAGCATCGCTTTTAAGTAAGCATCTCGAAATTAATCAAAAAATTCAGGTGTGAGACCCGTACTAAAACTGCTGTAGAATTCTCATACGAACTCGGATTTTGATGATCCGCCCCTCCATTCTAATCAGAAAAGAATTTCCTACCTTCCAACGAGGGAATATATTGGCTTTGAGCTCGTTTAGGGGGTGAAAACAGCCCGCCAGTAAAAACTCAGGAAGAATTCAAGAGGAATTCTGTTAGTTTTCAGTCATGACCTAGCTCTCCTTTTAAGTTGCTGCTTTAAAGCGATTTGATTGGTTGAAAGGGAAAAGGGGTTGACGGACAGCAAAATGGAGCATGGCCGGAGTGTAGGCTGCTACTTCGGAGCAATTTGATTAGCCGATGGGAAAGGGGGCCGGCAGACAACAATATGGGGCATGGCCGGAGTGTAGGATGCGGCTTTGGAGCAATTTGATTGGCCGATGGGAAAGGGGGCCGACAGACAGCAATATGGGGCATGGCCGGTCGGTGATAGGCGGCGCCAGTTAGGGCAAACCGACCGTCCAAGTGGCGCGGCCATGCCCCTCTTGCCGCTGCCTCTATTTGTCGCAGTTTCCCTTTATTTCTTATTTTTCAACTTTTGCTCCTACTAGTTCCATGATGGACCAATTTCCTAGTTTGCCTAGGTTTAGTCTCGACCAATAGGGATCGAGATATTGTGCAACCATTTAGGGAAAAAACCTAATTTTTATAAATTGATAAAATTAGGTCAGAAAAATTGAACTTTATGAGCTGACACAAAATTAATCAATTTCGGTGAATTTTACACGTTGGTTTAAAATCACTAATTTTTATCTTGGAGAACAGCGCAGCTTGCGCATCTTTGATTGAGTACCTTCATGCACATCTTAATCCTGACACTTCGGGAAATTCATGCTACTCAGCCGAGAGTGAACATTAATTGTCATATCATGTCAATATTAAGAGTTCAGCTGGGGAACATAGCATAGGATAGATATTCAGCAAGCTCTGCATTAGTGAATAATGCAGACGGGAACTTAAATGAAATTCATTCTAATAAATTTCGTAAATATTGAATTACATAGTTAAAATGTAAGCAAAGAGGTATAGACGCTCGTCAACTTCTTGACAACTCTACTTCTTTGCACAAAGCAGGCATACAAGTATGAAGTTTTACGGTTTTAGCCTTGAATTAAAAACCATCATCAACAAGGTTGAAACGGTTTTGACTAATGCGTGCCAATAGCAAAAGTTGAAAACCCGAAACACATATGTTATGCTAAACACAACTCATGTAAGCATAAATTGATCCAACATATTGTGACTTTTCACATATGAGTTTCAATCGGAACACCTTATGATCCTTTGATAAAGCCTACCAACATGGGCTAGAACTTAATCCCACTAAATCAAAAAGCCACACAAACCATAAGGGTCACATCATATGAGATCGAATATTAAGGTTAATGAAAACCGAAATCATGCATCTCATAAACTCAAATGCAATACACCATAAATATTCAACAGAGAATCAAGTATTGAAAATACCTCAATCTTGTAGGAAATTGAATTACAAAAACAACGCAAAAAGAATGAGGTCATTCCGAGTTCGGAAGAAGAAGTTATGGGAAAAACAGTTTTACACTCCTTTCGTATGAACCAATCATACCAATCACCAGGACCAGTTACGGTGATTGCTTGTGATGGGTCACCACACTAAACTGTTTTAGACATAACTTTTGCATACAATGTCCGAATTCAATGATTTTTGGCTCGTTTTAACCGTAAAAACAAGAGATACACATATATGATCAGTAGATATCAACATCATAAATTAAAAATTACCGTTTCCATCAAAAGCTCAAATATAAATAGAGAAGGTATGAATATAGAAGAAAAGAAATCTCCCTAAAGATGTTAATTAGTCATATAATAATTGAGAGGTCATGTGCTCAGTTTCATGTGCTTCCTCATTCTTCATAAGATTGAGCACAAAGGTGAGCATGCACATTCCAACATAACTAGGTTGTGTTTATTTGAGCCTTGTTTTCTTCGTCACAAGGGACTAAGACAAAATCATCATTCTTGACCTCTTGCTTGGTTTGTTTTCTCTTGTTCCATATATTGTTTTTCTTCTTTGACTTGCGATGAAGAGTGTCATTATCACAACTTGCATTCGTACAAGAGACATTAGACAACATGATGTCTTTCATTAGTCTTTCAAGAAAACTCTTGTAATTATTGTTGCCAACAATTAACAGCTGAGAGTCATTCTTGTGACTAACTTTTGGTCCCTTCTTGGCTATGGAGGACTTCGGGACCCATTTAGAGTTGGGTTTCGCAAGAGCAGCTTTCTCCTTCATACCATTAGGACCATTGTCCTTTTGGATATTTTTGCGATACAACCTTTCTCCAATTTGGAACATCATATTTTGTCTTTGCATTTACAAAGTCATCTCTCTTTCTATATTCGGGTCTTTTATGAGATGACCTTGTCGAGCGATAGTAAAAATTTGAAATATCATTATAATAATTCTTTTGCTTACACTTAGGACAATAACGATTTGAGTTCTTTCGGGAAGCAAACTTAGCCAATTCGTTTGATACAAATGAAAGTGCATCTTGCATCTTACGAAATTTGCATCCCAATTGCAAGTGCCCTTTATTACCACAATAATAACAATACTTAGTAGCATACGAAGTCTGAGTTTTAATGTTACCTTTTGGTGGATCCTCTTGCATTGGAGCTCGACGAGTTTTCTTCTTCTTCTTCTTATCTTTGTTCAACGTTGTTGCTTTCTTGACATTAGCAGAAGTGCTCTCTTTGATGGTTGCACTTGACGAGTCTGGTTGAACACAATTCTTAGGCATGACATGCTTTTCTTCTTTACTAGAAATAGGAGCATCATTGACATTAGTGGAAGCCTATGGTTGAGAAGAATTTATAGCTTTAACAAATTTTACCTCTTTGCTAATATTTGAAGAATCTATTCCCTTATAGCCCAATCCTCGTGTATCACGATGATTTCTACTTGCTTCTAACATTGAGGTTATATTGTTTGAGCTATCAATGCGCTTTTTCAAGTGAAAATTTTCTTCTTCTAGCTTCTTGAATTTATCAAGAGCTCCAGTTAGATTGGACTCAATGTGTTTTTGTCGAGAGAGATATACACCTTCTTTCTCTTCAAAACTTACTTGTTGAGAGTTAATCCTTGCTTCAGATTCAGCAAGTTTCTTTTCCAACAAATAGACTTTTTCAAGAGCAGCATTACGACCTTTCTCTAAAAGTTCCGCTCGAGAAAGACTAGCACTTACTTTGTCCTCAAGATTCTGTATATGTTCAGAATTATTTTCAACCTTTGAGGAGGCAAGATCAATAACAGGTTGATCATTCTTGGCTTGCAGACATCTTATATTGTCTAGAAGCTTTCCTTCTCTTTCTAATACATGAATTAGTTTGGTTGAACATGAAAGAAATTTTTCGTATAATTCTTTTGACGGAGATGTTTCTATATTCGAAGAATCAACGTTTTTCTCGTCATAAATAGTTAATTCATAACTCTTGGTATCTTGTATTATGTTAACAGAATCAGCCATTAGATTCAATTCTTATAGGTTGGATCGCACCAAACACATATTGTTAGATTTTTTTCGTGTTTGCCTGATCTGATACCAATTGAAAAGGCGAGGGTACTGATAAGCACGTAAGTGCTACATTTTATACCCATATTTATATTAGCTAAGACTTGATATTTTGACTAATAACATTATTTTAGTGCTTTTGTAGAAAGTACAAGTGAATCCGATCACCGGAAAAATAAGTAGCTAAATTGGAAGCTATTGAGGTGTTTGCGACGAAGAGGACTGATACTGCAGTTCATAGCACCAAGTCACTAGTGGGAATATATGTTGTTATGTTGGCAAAAGGTTTTAGAGGAAAGAAGCTGCAGACGTGGCCCCATCTACACCACATCCAATAAGAACAAAAGACAAGGATACCAAGTTGAATGGAGGATAGTGGCTGGTATTGTTTTCAACAACAAGGATGTGCATGAAGATAAAAGCTAGCACTCAACGGAATGATCTACAGATGATGACAGGGAAGAAGAATGGGTTACGAAAGAAAATGACTGCTGCCATAAACAATCCACGTCGAAAGAGATTGATGGGAGATTGCAGTAGATGCTGGATGTGTATAAAGTTTAAATGTGACTGAAGAAGGCAGCGAGTAAATATTGGAGACGTGCTGGATGATTTGAACTGAATGTAGATGTTGTTCACTGCAGCAACAGTGAGTATGCTGGGGTCATATTTGATTAGAGTTGATCGAGTGCAGGGAGGTCCTTTAGTTGGAAGGACAGTAAGTTGGTACAAGTTGCAGGCAGTAGGGTTTGAGATGGGAAGCCTAGAAGTTGAGATGGATAACATTGGCTGGACTTCGGTGGAACAGCTAATTTGTATGAGGTGTTGGAAATGATGGAGAGGAATGAATTGCAGCAGCTAAGTTAGGCTGGCGGAGGATAGCCAGTGAGAAGATGAAGAGAAGAAGTTGATGATGTGGACAATTGAGTTGATTCAAGAGTAAATCAGTCGAGAGAAATGGAGAAGCTGATCGAATTGATAGGTCATACTTGGCCTGTATTTTGTGTCGTGGAAAGACATATCAGAAACTGAAGCTTACAGCCATGAGTTCGATGGATATTTTCCAATGGCGAAGAGATGAATGTGTTTGTTTTGTTGTTGATAGAAAAGGAACTGCAGGAGTTGAGAGAAATCAGGTGGCACGGAAACTTCAATTAGCTGGGCAGTCATCGAGATGCAAATGGGGAATATCTCATGAGTCGATAAACTAGATTTGTGGTTTGTTCGTATAGTGGGGTGTTGTTGGATTCAAGTGCAGCAGCGAAGATGGAGAGTGGTGTTGTATCCAAAATGGAGAATGAATCGACATTGTAGAAATATTGAGATGCTGGTGTTGGTTGCATCAGTTTTATGTGAAGTATTTGTTCAGGGAGAAGAAATTAATGCTCAAGGGACCGATTGGAATTTGAGCTGCTAGTGTCGAAATGGGCCTTGGGTACCTGTTTGCTCGGTCCAGATTGGATTCTTCAACAACACCTATATAAGTATCATTCGACAGAGACTCAAAAGAGGAGGCCGTGAGGAGGCTACATGGCCGCAACGGAGAATAGGGTTTGCTGATTCCGAATTTCCTTTCTCCATGATTTGCTAAAACTGTTTGTTAGGGTTGAGATGGAAACCAATTTAATTATTTAGACTCAACAATTATATTTCTAATAACGATTTGATTGATTAGTAATTTCTCTTCATATAGCTTGGTACTCAATCGTTTATGTGATTTTCTTGATTATTTATGCTTTTCAATTGATATCGCGTGCTTGGTTAAATTCTTTGACGCAATATGCTTTAGGATTGATGTGTAATGCTTTAGAATCACTACCCATGAAGCGAAGGAAGTTACAGCGGAGAAACAATAGTTTATAATTTAACATACTATTTTCCGAGACATGAGATTGATTTCGATATTTGTCTTGAGTGATAAATATAAATTAGCAGAGTTTTTCATAATTAATTGGTGGAAATCGAAAAACCTAATAACCCACTATCTATTTTGTTTACTGTTAAGAATTATTTATTATTTCATTTTGTCCCGAATATCTGAAAAATCGTTAAACATCATCTTATTGATTAGTTTATTCTTGGTATTAGCTAGTAGAGTATTTCACACTCCTCGTGGGAACGACCTGTACTTGCCATTGTCTACTAGTTAGACACTGTGCACTTGCAGTATTATTATTGTAGGTTTCCGAGCCTACCAAGTTTTTGGCGCCGTTACCGAGGAGTGGTTGCAAAATACTCTCTATTTGATATCTTTTTGTAAATAGCTTCTTCTTCTTTTTTGTACATAATTTTTTTTTATTTTTCTTTTAAATTTCTTTTAGTTCTTTTTACGTAGCTTGTTTGATTTTTTTTTAGGTACCTTATTTTGAAGTGCAGCAATTGAAACCAGCAGCGGGCGAAAAGAAAGTATGTGAAAAAGCGGGGGTCTAACAACCTCACCCAATATTTCTCTTAGCAATCTGTATGGACTAACTCTAATATACTTACAAGAGAATCAACTAGAAAGTTAGACTCAATCTTAAGAAAAGTATATCAAAGAGTTATATCTCAATCTCTTAATTCAATCTGCAATCAAGCAAATAAGAATTTGCGAGCCTGATTGAATACAAGAGAAATAACTTGAACGGTACCAAAGACCAATGTTCAAGGATCAATCAATTTCAATCAACAACCAAAGGTTGGATTTACCAACTGATCAATTCAACTCACAACCTGTGATATTTCAATTATATAACAAAATATAACGCGGAAAAGAAATAATACAGACACCAGAATTTTGTTAACGAGGAAAACCACAAATGCAGAAAAACCCTGGGATCTAGTCCAGATTTGAACACCACACTGTATTAAGCCGCTACAGACACTAGCCTACTACAAAACTAACTTTGGTCTGGACTGTAGTTGAACCCTAATCAATCTCACACATATTCAAGGTACAGTTGCATTCCTTACGTCTCTGATCCCAGCAGAATAATACAAACTTGATTCCCTTAGCTGATCTCATCCACAACTAAGAGTTGCTACGACCCAAAGTCGAAGACTTGATAAAAAAAATCGGTCTCACACAGAAAAGTCTATTGAATAGATAAATATGTCTCCCACAGATATACCTACGAGTTTTTGTTCTGTCTTTTGATAAATCAAGATGAACATGAACCAATTGATAACCCGGACTTATATTCCCGAAGAACAGCCTAGTATTATCAATCACCTCACAATAATCTTAAATGATTAACGAAACAAGATATTATGGAATCACAAACGATGAGACGAAGGTGTTTGTGACTACTTTTCTATCTTGCCTATCGGAGATATAAATCTCAAGCCAATCTTATGATTGTACTCAATCACTATAGTAAACAACAAGATCAGATCACGCAACTACAGAGAAAATAGTTGGGTCTGGCTTCATAATCCCAATGAAGTATTTAAGTCGTTAACCTACAGGGTTTCGTGAAAACCTAAGGTTAAAGGAGAATCGACTCTAGCTTATGCAACTAGTATCACACAGGAGGTGTGGGGATTAGGTTTCCCAGTTGCTAGAGTTCTCATTTATATAGATTTAAAATCTTGGTTTGCAATCTAAGTTACCTTGGTAACAAAGCATTCAATATTCACCGTTAGATGAAAACCTGATTAGATTCAAGCTAATATCTTTCAACCGTTAGATCGAACTTAGCTTGTTATACACAAATGAAATGCACCTTCATTTAGGTTTGGGTAACCGTACCTAAACATGTACACTTAGTTGGTTCAACAATAGTTAACCAATGGTTAGCCATATGAGCACTTTCATATCAACCTTATTCATCTTCACCATAACTAGTTTAAGTGACTCAAATGAACTAGTTAGAGAGTTGTTCAATTGCTTAGATCTCATAGAAGTATACAAGACACAATCGAAGCAAAATCGATTTTGATTCACTCAAATCAATTCATGAACATTATAGCCACGGTTTGCAAAGATTGCATTCCTTATTATATAAATGTTTTAGTTCATGAACAAACCGATTTTAAAAAGTAACCTTCTTAGGTATGCAAACGGGTACGCATACTTAAGTGACCGGATTGAGTTTGTTTTCACTTCCAAACTCCAGCACAAATTCACGGACGTGAACTTTCCGCCAGTATGCATACGGGTACGCATACTTACCCAGATTTCCAACAACCGCCAGTACACGTACGGGTACGCATACTTTAGGTTCCCGGTTTTGGACTTTTACACAAATGTGAGAACACACTATGTTTATATCCAATCATGGTTACTTGATCTAAACTCTCATTTCAATCACTGAAACTTTCTTAGAGGATGTTATAATAGTTGTTATCCACAAACTATTTTTATCAAAGCGATTTTCAAGTTATTGAAATAATCAACATGATTTCGTCACGAGTAAAGATGAACTAGGCTAAAGCGAAAGCTTACCAACACATATTTTGAGAAATAGATAAGAGAGATAAACTCGGCTCGAAATAGCAAATGTGTATAATTGAAGTCTATATAGCAATACGACTTTTGTCTCAAAATAGGAGATAAAATAGATAGACTTTTGAGTGATAGATAAGTTCAAGTCTCCACATACCTTTTGTTGATGAAGTTCCACAAGTTCCCTTGAGTAGTTCTTCGTCTTCATTCGATGAACGCCGTGGAGTCTAGAGCTCAACTACACTTACTATCCTAGTCCGAGACTTAGCTATAAGTAGACTAGAAATCAAGACTTATAGTTTTGGAAACTAAACTTGACAAACAAGCTTGAGATAGCAACGCTTGCGAGTTCGACCGAGCAATGCTCTAACAGTATGCACTCGCAAAGCTTTTGCAAGAGCGACTTGGAAGATCCATTAGAGGTTTGCTTAGCTCATTTTGGGTATTATTTTGATGATGATAGTGTTATTTGTGAGGTCAATGCTTTGTTAGACTCCACACCGCTGCTAGACACTAGTAAATGGAAGCCAAAATTAGAACCTTTAGTTCTTGCCGAGTCTCGACTAGTTCCATTAGTTGTGAAAGCTCCGACCTTGACCCTTAATAATGAAACCGTTATAGATGATAATGGGTCAATAAGTCATGATATTATTGCTCCATCGAGCACTTGTTCCGCGGATCCATCTCGTGGTTCTTTAAAAGCTTATGTGAATGTTGGACATATTGATACTGGTGAATTTGAACCAATATTAGCCGCGGAAATTATCGGACTTAGAGCCAGATTTAGGGAGTACAACAACTGTTCAATTTGATTTACTTCACATTACCACATATGGTTGGGCAGGTTCGAATTATGTTCGGAATAATATTGAATTCAGTTTTAGCTCTATGGGTACTAATAATTCTTATTTTAGGTTCATCTTTTCAGCTGACCAGATTTGTTGGATTGATCCCCAACTTTTCATACTTTATATATATGCTTGTCAAGTTACTTTGGTGTACCATCACCTTGTTTGAGATTCCTTGCATCCACAGGCAGAGATATAAAGATTATGCTTCATGGGAGTCAACCCACAGGATTTTGCTTCATGGGAGTCAACCCATTAGATTTGTTTTCTTTGATCTATCTTTTACTTTTTGCATCGCATTTTAGAATTTCCCACCTTAGTTTCTACGTTGGATGACTCAATTACATTGAGAACAATGTAATGTTTAAGTGTGGGGGATTGGTTTATTTGAGCATATAGATTCTTTTGAGCATATAGATTTTTGTAGCTTTTAAAAAAAAAAAAAAAAAAAAAAAACTGTTGAGCGGGTCTTAAAAAAAGAAAGTATTGCATGTTATGACCAGCTGTTGAGCGGGTCTTTCTGATAATCTGTCTCGCTGTTTAGCAGACATATTTATACCACTGTTTAGTGGTTTCGTCTAGTTGTTTAGCAGACATCTTTATACCACTGTTTAGTGGTTTCGTCTAGCTGTTTAGCAGACATCTCTATACCACTGTTTAGTGGATCCGTCTCGCTGTTTAGCAAACATCTCCATATCCAGCTGTAGAGCGGATATATCTCTTATCTATCCGTTGTTGAACGGATATTACTCTTCATATCCAGCTGTAGAGCGGATATTTTCTTTGTTTTGCTCGTGGACTAGAAAAATATAAGTGTGGGGGTGTTGATAAGCACGTAAGTGCTACATTTTATACCCATATTTATATTAGCCAGAACTCGATATTTTGACTAATAACATTATTTTAGTGCTTTTGTAGAAAGTATAAGTGAATCCGATCACCGGAAAAATAAGTAGCTAAATTGGAAGCGATAGAGGTGTTTGCGACGAAGAGCACTGATATTGCAGTTCATAGAACCAAGTCACTAATGGGAATGTATGCTGTTATGTTGGCAAGAGGTTTTAAAGGAAAGAAGCTGCAGACTGATAGGTGTCTAAAACACCTAATTTTATATTTAGTATTTATGTTTTCTTTGCTATTATCCTTGTGAATTGCATCTCTTATGTTTACTTTTGAGTATTAGGTATTTTGGAGTCATACGACGCAAAAGAAGGAGAAACCAGCCATTTTGAGCAGCAAGAAGGGCCATTTGGGTATTTTGCAGGAGAATGATACCTGGAGCCCAGTCAAGGATAAGGGACAACCAGTGGAGTCTCACTAAAATCATCCATGGGTGTTAATAGCTGTCCCAGACTATTAGACCTAACTAGGTCGAATTGGTCATGTTGTTTCAGACAACACAGCCCTTCTTCTCTTCAAGTTCAGACAGCTACAGATGAGATTCAGATTGGCGAATCAGTGAGAAGATTATATGAAGAGAAGAAATCAGATGTGCTACCATGATTTAATTGAATATTTGGCAGCAAGATGGTTCGATTTGTGAAGATGAATTCAAGCATAGAAGCAGATGAAGAACTCAGGGAGAAGATGGAAATCGAAATGAGGGTTTCTGAGCTTCAATTGAAAACAGAGATGGGTTCGGTAGATTGTCTCTGATGGATAGAAGACATGAGCAGATTTATGAAGACCTAAGGTTCTACTGTGTTGGAGGAGAGATAAGGGTTTTGAATTTAGGTGGAATTAAGAGATAAAGCTGTTCTGTGTTGACGTTGATTCAGAGATGGAATCTGTTAAAAGCTGGTGGTTTCAGTGCTTTGAAGATGAACAAGGAGTCTGTTGGTGGTCACTGCCGTCCGAAGATGCTTGTAATAACAGGGAAAGAAGAACTAGGCTGCTGGTTGACATTCAAGGGTTCTGGTGGATTTGGATTTGGTCTGAGAATTGAGATGTTAGGGTTTGAATGGAGAGAATGATTGTTGCTTCTGGAATTCGAATTACAGGGTATGAAGAAGAACTGTTGATGCTGCTGAGATTTGTGTTGATTGATACATGAATGTGCTGGTGAAATTAAGAACACAGAATTGAAGAACTAGTAGTATGGGGAAGGATATATGCAAAAGAATCAACGTGGTAGTAGCTGGTGCAGGTTGACAGGTTGATAGTGAGCTGAATTACAGTAGTTGGTTGCAGCTGTTAATGGAAGGAGAATATGAGGCACAACTGAAGGAGAAGGTTGTAGGCTACGATGTTGCTGCTAGGGATGGTTTGAGCTAATTGTAGCTGAGTTCTGGGAAACTACAGCATTGAAGCTACAGAATGAGGTTAGATGTATGTTAGGAACGATGCAGAGAAGGAGCTGTGTGATGCCCGAGTTTGAGCAAGAGTTGCAGCTGCATTTGCAACTAGATGAACAGCAGTTGGAAGTGAAGCATTCGCTTGGATGGACTGGTGCAACTGTGCAAGGAAGGAAGAGTTGGTGATATGAACTGAATAATTTGTGTTTATGGGTCTGATGGTGATTGAGCTTTAAGAGTTTGCAGAATGAACAACGGAGCATTGCAGGTGCACTGGCTGTAGCTGTATTGCAGATATAAGGAAAGTGAGGCTCAAATAGATGTATGTCTAGGTTGAATGGTACTGATATATAACTGCAGGGTGCAAGACTCAGGAAATGGCAAGATTACAAGGGAGGATAGTCTGAAGTGTACGGGTTTGAATGATGCTTTTGGAGGAATGGTCTGACTTGAAGTTGTGCTGTGCAGCTGGGACAATAAGGGAAGGAGTTGGTATTGCCGTGGCCTGGAGGTGTGATTGAATTTGAATAAGGCAGAACTGACAGTTGAGCAGGAGAGGAAATAGGCTGTCAGTTCTCTGGAACTGGCAAGCCAAATAATAATTGGGCTTAACAACTTGTGGGCTGGTTAGAGGTGGATTGTTTTCGGCAGAGTTTCTCTGGGCTGGACTCACATTTAGAAATTGGGAAGTTGGTCGATGAATGTCGAGAAAGTATAAAAATGAGACTTGTATCTCTTTTATGATTTGGATCATATATCTCTACTTCTACTTTTGTTCTAGGGTTTAGATATGAAAACCTTTCTTTTTCTTCTTGTTATGAACTCCATGAACATGAGCTAGAATTTATTATTGGTTTGAGGTTTGAGTTGGATTTTGCAAACATGGTTCTTTGATTTAATGTTTCTTTGATTTAATGTATTAGTTTTGTCTCAATTTATCGTTCATGATTCTCTGCAAATATAGTTGCATGATTGATGTATTGCAACATGATTTGAGTATTTGTTTTGTCAAGTTGCAAATTGGTAGAACTCATATTCATATTTATAGCTAGTTTAGGGTTAATCATCGAGCGATAATCCTTGAACACAAGTAGCATAAATATGATTGTAGGTTGTAGTGATATATCCTTGTAATCATATGTGAACGACCTTTGTCCGAATAGTTTGCGCAATGTATTTCAATTGCATTGATTAGCCTAATTTCATGAATCTTAATGCTCCATGGGAATTGAACTTGATTAGCGCAAGGCGTTAGGTTATTCTTTTGGTAGAATTCATATTTGCATCGTTTTACATGTATGTGCGATGAAATCAGGAAGGTATCCTAGGGCTTTTGATAATGAGAGATTAAATAGCAATTCTAATTATTAAGACAAGAACATGTTAATGAATGAAAACGAAATCCTTGACCAATATTTTCACATATTTGATTTGCGTGCTTTATTTCTTTGTTTTATTTTATTTTAGTTTACATAAATCAGAAAATCCCCCCTTGTTACTTATAGGAAACCAATACAAACGACAATCCAAGACCACTTTGTGGGAACGATCCTTTCTTGCCCTTGCTATATTTAATATTCTGAGTAGTGAGAAAGTAATTTATTTTTGACGCGTACGACAGCGATCACAGATGTGGCCCCATCTACACCACATCCAATAAGAACAAAAGACAAGGATACCAAGTTGAATGGAGGATAGTGGTTGGTATTGTTTTCAACAGCAAGGACGTGCATGAAGATGAAAGCTAGCACTCAACGGAATGATCTACAGATGATGGCAAGGAAGAAGAACGGGTTACGAAATAAAATGACTGCTTCCATTAACAATCCACGACGAAAGAGATTGATGGGAGATTGCAGTAGATGATGGATGTGTATAAAGTTTAAATGTGACTGAAGAAGGCAGCGAGTAAATATTGGAGACGTGCTGGCTGATTTGAACTGAATGTAGATGTTGTTCACTGCAGCAACAGTGAGTATGCTGGGGTCATATTTGATTAGAGTTGATCGAGTGCAGGGAGGTCCTTTAACTAGAAGGACAGTAAGTTGGTACAAGTTGCAGGCAGTGGGGTTTGAGATGGGAAGCCGAGAAGTTGAGATGGATAACATTGGCTGGACTTCGGTGGAGCAGCTAATTTGTATGAGCTGTTGGAAACGATGAAGATGAATGAATTGCAGCAGCTAAGTTAGGCTGGCGGAGGATAGCCAGTGAGAAGATGAAGAGAATAAGTTGATGTTGTGGACAATTGAGTTGATTCAAGAGTAAATCAGTTGAGAGAAATGGAGATGCTGGATCGAATTGATAGGTCATACTTGGCCTGTATTTTGTGTCGTGGAAAGACATGGGAGAAACTGAAGCTTACATCCATGAGTTCGATGGATATTTTCCAATGGCGAAGAGATGAATGTGTTTGTTTTGTTGTTGATAGAAAAGGAACTGCAGGAGTTGAGAGAAATCAGGTGGCACGAAAACTTCAGTTAGCTGGGCAGTCATCGAGATGAAAATGCGCAATATCTCATGGGTCGATAAACTGGATTTTTGGTTTGTTCTTATGGTGAGGTGTTGTTGGATTCAAGTGCAGCAGCGAAGATGGAGAGTGGTGCTATATCCGAAATGGAGAATGAATCGGCAGTGTAGAAGTCTTGAGATGCTGGTGTTGGTTGCATCATTTTTATGTGAAGTATTTGTTCAGGGAGAAGAAATTAATGCTCAAGGGACCGATTGGAATTTGAGATGCTGGTGTCGAAATGGGCCTTGGGTACCTGTTTGCTCGGTCCAGATTGGATTCTTCAACAACACCTATATAAGTATCATTCGACAGAAACTCAAAAGAGGAGGCCGAGGGGAGGCTAAACGGCCGCAACGGAGAATAGGGTTTGCTGATTTCGAATTTCATTTCTCCATGATTTGCTAAAACTGTTTGTTAGGGTTGAGATGGAAACCAATTGAATTATTTAGACTCAACAATGATATTTCTAATGACGATTTGATTGATCAGTAATTTCTCTTCATATAGCGTGGTACTCAATTGTTTATGTGATTTTCTTGATTATTAAAGCTTTTCAATTGATATCGCGTGCTTGGTTAAATTCTTTGACGCAATATGCTTTAGGATTGATATGTGAGGACTGTCCTGTTCGTTCCTATTACTGCAAGTAAGACTACCTGCTTTCGGAACATCGTCACTTGGCATATATGAAGAAACTTCCTGGAAAGGATGCAAGATCATACGTCCGAAGTTTCCATACACAAGTAAGTCTTGTTGAACAACCATCTTTACAATCAGCTATTCTTCATCCCATCAGGACCTGGGGACTTGAAGATCTCGATAAACTTAAAATCTCTGCAAAGCAATTACCTACTTATTGAATAACCAGAAAATAAAACCACAAAAGAACAAACTCTTGTCATACCACACGTCACATTCTTGGTGCTTATCTCCTTAATCATCTACTAGCAACAACTGCTACCAACGGGAAGTACAGTGCAACATCCAAAATTTCTTTATTCTTCCCACGGTGGAGAAAGATACTCAGTGTCAAAAGGTACTTATGGGAAGGGTAATGCCTATATCTTCTAATTCCTTCAATGGATAAATGTTGTATCCTCTACTGTCACTCTGGAGTTCAATGAATTGTTTCATAGAGCTTCCATGCTGGAATTTATGCTACACTGCCTCTGGTTTGAAGTTTTTTCCCCACCTGATATACATATATACCAAAACCCGAGCCACCAGTTCATCACTAGCCATATGCAGCTTACACAGAGTCGAATTCATCTCCCTCATGCATCCTTCATGGTCAACAACAGCGATACGGACAGCTCCGAAACTGAAGAATATAACGCCACTGAGTCACTGAGTTTCCTGGCAAAAGTTCAGAAACTAATTAGTATCTTAGTTTATACACGGAATCTACAGCTACCTGTTTCATCTCAATTTCCCAGTGCGATCGATAAATTGGTGATGTCTTTAATCACTGAAAAGTACTACATTCAGGTTCTTAATCAACATAATCTGTCAACATCATGTACAAGTACATTGTCACCATTGTTCAACACAAGCACGCTATGAAGAGTCTGATTACCTACAGATTGCATGTTCAGTAAAGAAGGGATCCAATATCCGAAAGTTCAAGCTAATGCATCAAAAACAAATATTATTACTGCAGAGTATTTCAAGGAAGTAATGCTTACAAGAATATAACAAGTTCTGCCCGGACGAGCATCACCGTTTTATGGGGATTGAGATAAGAATTCAAGTTGGATACAGTCAAGACTGGTGTCGTGCTATCGCTACTTCCCCCTCACTATTTTTGTCGCTGACCACTCGCGTCGAGAGTAGGAACTGCTGCCTCCTCTTGCTACTGCTAGCCTAAACTTTCAGTTATTTCCTGATGATGGCATCATTTCCGCTCCTAGCTACTGTTGTCCCTACTACTAGCTGCATCGATCAATTCTATCCATCTGTACTGCTATACACCAGTCTCACATGCTGCTACAATCTACATCAAGAAAACTATCAAGGTCCAGTACAAACCTTTCCAGGTCCACTTTTCTTCGACCTTGCTTCTACAAGCTATGACTCCCATAGTCGTTTGCTATTCTATCTCTTATCCACAACTATCTGATGCTGCCTGCAACTCCTAGCTTCATGATAAAGCCAGACTACATCAAACTCGAGATTCATGGATACCTCCAAGTAGTATTCCTGGTCTAAAACCTTCCTTTTATCGATGGACACAATACATATCTTGGCTACCACAGACGATATCTCAGCTACACATTTCGCCAGAAAATAGCAGCCTCCATACTTTGGTACATGATTTGGAAAAAGAATGCTAAATAAATAAGGAAGACAAGTGCATCTCTACGTCAAATTGGTTTCTTAATCCAAGAAAGGAAAAATGGCTTCCCTTTTACATATGCACACATGGGATTCAATATTACCTAACCAACATCAAAGTCCTAACAAGCCGTGCTACATGTGGTGGACTCTCCTGATATGCTTGCTGCCGCCTCCCTTCTTACGGATTGATAGCTGTCTCACCAGCGCTGCCAAAGAAGGCCCAAGCCAACTGCTCTCTTCCTGGTAATATCTATATACTTCGTCCTATTAATTTCATTTTTGTCGGTCACCATCTAGTGCTCATCCCGCAACAATGTCACTGTTACGTGCTAAGTAGGGGACTTAATGTTGAAGGTAGTTTTTAGTTTAGGGCGAAAACTGTAAAAGTCTCTACCTGACCCGACATCAGAATAGTAGACCTTGATATGTCTATATTCCTCAAGGAATTTAAAGAATATATCATATCTGATGAGTGCCTATGCCTCTCTTCATATCGTATTGAAGATCAAGCTCTTAGATGAATTGTTCACTAGTATAGAGCCTAATGAGTACTTACGCTCCTGGTTGCATTATTCACTAATGCAGGGCCTACTGAATATCTATCCTATGTTGCGTTCCCAATTGAACTCTTAGTAATGACATGATATGACAATTAAAGTTCACTCCCAGCTGAGTAGCATGAATTTCCCGAAGTGTCGGGATTAAGATGCGCATAAAGATACTCAATCAGAGGCGTGCAAGCTGCGCTGCTTACCAAGATAAAAGTTAGTGATTTTGTACCAACGTGCATAATTCACCAAAATTGATTAATTTTGTGTCGCCTCAAAAAATTCAATTTTTTTGACATAATTTTATCAATTTACAAAAATTAGGTTTTGGCCCTAAACTGAGCCTGCACGATATCTCAATCCCTATTGGTCGAGACTAAACCTAGGAAAACTAGGAAATTGGTCCATCATGGAACTAACCGGTCGGTTTTCCCTAACTGGCGCCTCCTATTACTGACCGTCCATGCCACATTTTTCTGTCTGCCGACCCCTTTTCCCTTTCGATCAATCAAATCGCTTTAAAGCAGCTTAAAAGACGAGCTAGGTCATGGTTGAAATCTGACAGAATTCTTCCTGGGTTTCTACTTTCGGGCTGTTTTCACCCTCTAAACGAGCTCAAAACCTAAATATTACCGCGTTGGAAGATAGAAAATTCTTTTCGTATAAGAATGGAGGGTCGGATCATCAAAATACGAGTTTGTATGAGAATTCTACAGCAGTTTTAGTACGGGTCTCACATCTTAATTTTATGATTCCGAAATTTCACGAATTAACATAAATTGCCGCAAATCATCTCAACCATCCAACTTGGCTAGCTGATTTAACCGGTTTATGAAAACACGAGGGTACCCAAATACACCACAATCTTTAAATTATTCACCTATAAGTCCTCTTACCGAAAGTGATTGTCTATGGACAAAGTCGAGACAATACGACAAATCGGTATTCACACTTTGTGTGATCGTCTATGGATACGAGATCGATACAATACAACAATCAAAGTGTGATTACTTGATAATAGGTTCGGACTTAACCAAACTCTATAGGATCACTATCAAGTAAAGCGGAGTTAACGTTTGTGTAATTTACTTTAAATTATAATAACAACAATTATAATTGCGGAAAGGTAAAGTAAATGACACAACAAGATTTTGTTAACGAGGAAACCGCAAATGCATAAAACCCCCGGGACCTAGTCCAGAATTGAGTACACTTAGAATTAAGCCGTTATACAAAATCTAAACAAACTTCGTATAGTTGAGACCAAGCAACTAACCCTAGTTCACTTAGTTTCTTCAGTATCCCTGCACTTCCGACATTCAATAAGTGCACGCACTGGAACAATTCCTTTGGATCGTATTCCAAATAGTAAAGGAACAACAAATCTATTTGGTAACAACTCTATTGATTCTTTCCAGATAAAGATATCTCAAGTCATATGCAAAGGCTCTTCCGTTTAAACTAATAAACACCTTTTCCTGGTTAGATGAATTCAATCTCTATTACCTAATCAATAAGATTCAAATTTGTAACAATCAAAATAGATCTCAAGAGAACTATTAGATATTACCGATCTCATGCAACTAATCAATCGAATAAATCCGATTCTAGTTGGATCCCATCCGATCAAGGTTTGTTCTACACAAAGATATGAGAAACCAATAAGAAATCTTATTCGTTTTCAAATCTTCTTTAATCTTCAATTAAACCTGCACAACACTACTCGAATCTCTTGTGATCAATCACGCACAGAATGGAGTCTGTTAACAATGGATTATCACAAGATGTCTTTAGATCTACAAACAGTTCTAAAGATCTCGTCGACACTTCGTTCTAGTTTGAGTGAATCTTATATCAGAAGAGAAAATTCTCAAGAATAAACAAACTAGGTGCAATCAAAGTTCAACAACCGCTAGTCAATCAAATCAATCGAAAACTAATAAACTATAATTATCTAGTTTCCCACCAACGGTACTCGTAGAGCTTCTTGATCCCACAAAAGTCTTTAAACGAGCGGTCGTAAGAGATTTCGCCTAATTAGGGTACTTCCCTCTCCGGATAGACGGCTCCACCAGAAACAACAAAAAGATGAAGTTTACCTGGCTCTTAGGATAGTTTTCTAGAAATGAAAACTTAGGTATTTATAGACCAAGGATGTTTGGACACCAAGGAATTTCCAAAACCGAAAGTATTCTCAAAATGTGCAATAAATGCCCATTCGCTTTTCATAATTCCAGGAAATGCTTTGTCCAATATTTTCCGAAATCTCTCAATAGAAAATCTCCAATTAGTAAATGCACATTACTAATTTTTATTCTCTAGAGATATGCATTTAATTGCTGGTAATTAAAGCATATAAACTAACAACCTTAATTAAAAGATTCTTAATTTATTTCGGACCGGGATCTCCTAGAGTAATTAAGGAATATCTTTGAACAATAAAAGATAAGAGTTATTGTTCGTGTTCAAAGTATGTTGACATCTTTTCTTTGTAAATCCTCTTTCATGTTTACAATATTGGAATCGATTATACCACACTTCCAAACAAGTTTAGAATTGGTTCATCTGTATTCCAAGACAACTATATGATTGATCAAATATCAAATCACATTCATGGGTTCAATCGGTTCTACCAATCATTAGGATCGGTTATACCTTAATATGGAACACTTGTGATCCGTCACACAAGTTACCAGGACCGGTTACATCAGTTACCAGGATCGGTTAAGTCAATTACCAGGATCGGTTACACAAATTACTAGGACCGGTTACACAAATTACAAGGATCGATTACACAACTCTTTTGTGATCGGTCACACCAGTTACTAGGATCGGTCACACCAATTACAAATATTGATCATACCATCTCAGGTGATTACTTAGGATCGATTACACTAATTAATCAAAACTAGTCATACCAAATCATAAGTCAGGTATTGTGATTAGTTATACCAAGATACATAACAAGTTATGATTGGTTCTACCATCTCACACATATTGGTAATCCAAAGATATGCAATGAATAACAATACCAATAACCCTAGCGATTTCCCTTTCGATCCATAAAACAAGTTCATGAATGTACTTCCTTTAAACAAATGTAAAACATTGTTTCCTAGGATGAAATCTTCACCTTTACCCATTCACATAATCACAATAGCATTCATAAGATTATGTCGATGTCATATATACGAAGTTCCAAAGATAAGCATTATACTTCGTAGTCTAATTCCTTAATACTATGATCATATGATCATGTCTCACTACTAGAGTAAAATATTCATTCACAGCTTCGCAGTTATGTTTTCAATATAGCACGACTTGAAAGATACGTTAGGAATGAAACAGTTCAAGTTAATATTACTAGCCTCAAGAGGAAAGATGATGTCGTCGTCGTAGCTCGTTACTTCTTCACGTTCTTTAGGTCTTCGAGTAATACTTGTAGGTCTCATATTCATAGACCTTCTAGTAGATAATTAATTGATTCCGTTTTATTGCCTTTTAAAGGACACATCTTAATCAAACTCCATATCCGCAATCCAACACTTTGGTTTATAGGTCCACCACATGTATGGAGTTAGGTAGCTATCAACTTAATGAAGTACATGATCATCAATTTCTTCTTTGTATGTAAAGGGCGTGAAAGAAAATTTACAATCAAAAATTTCATATCTCAATTTTGTGCATACCCTTTTGGTGGGGAGATAATTTTTCTGAGGTATTTATTTAGTTAAATAGTTGTCAGATTTTTCGTGTTAAGAATCTCGTCTCTAACTAAATAGCTACCAGCAATTTAAAATTTTACCTACTAAAACCTAACTGAGCCGTGACGAACTAGTTGGTTTTTCTTCTCATTAAATTTTATTTACAGTAAAGAATTTAATTGGTCAAACAATTATCGTCCAGTTCCAATACCTCTCGTGTTAAGGATTTCGTCATTAATTATTGGGCTATCAGATTTAAATCAAATGACTAACGACAGTGTTAGTTGTACCTATTGAAACTCAATTTTAAATCACAAATTGATTGTTGATAAGCACGTAAGTGTGACGCTTTTATACCCACATTTACACTAGTTAGGTCTCATTAGTTAGCTAATAATATCATTTTAAGACAATTGTAGGAATTACAAGCAAAATCCGATCACCGGAAGAATAAATGGCTAAATGAGGAGCTAAACCGCGTTTGCGAGAAAGATGAGCAAACCCACTCATGCACCACCCGCTTGACTACATTTCTTCACGGCCAGTGAGTTACAAAGTTGCCCATGTAGACGAGTCCGGCCCACCAGTGGCTAAAGAGAAACAATGGACGTGGCTCTTCCTCCTACCACATAAGTTTGTGGCATACTCTATTCTTCACCAAAGCACGAAATAGTTTCCTCATTTCTCAATCAAGCAGGTGGTGATTTTCATCACTGCAAAGAAAATGGATCCGAGCATAAGTCTTCTTCAATCTTCCGGCAATCAATTGAGAAGGCTTGATACAGATCTGAATTTATTTACAACAGCGAAGTTAGGTTATTATGGTGGCTGTCGGTGGATTTGCAGACGTAATTTGAGAAGATGATTTCTTATGTGGGGTTATAGACACTAAACATCAATGAAATTGTGGATTTTGGCTGTGAACTGGATTGGATTTAGTAAGAGCTGTGTTTGAGATAGAGAAGACTCGATTAACGAGTTTCTCAGCTGGATTGGGTATGTATCAGGGCTTCGAAGTGGTTGAACTGAATTCAGCAACATCAGCAGAATTTGGGGAATTTTATACATGTCTGAGATTGGATTGAATCGAGATTTGTTGTTGAGCTGAAACAAGACGGAAAAGAAGTTAGTGGGTTCGAGTTGCAATGATTCTGGTGAATATTTTCAACTAAAGAAGCAAGGAAGTGAAGATGGTGATGCTGTGTGCTGTAGGTGATTGTATGGAGAGAATATGGCAACAGATTTGTGAGATTTGAGATGTTACAGAGGGGATGCCGTGAATAGGGAAGAAACAAGGGTTTGCACATTTTGGTTTTTGATATGCTTTGCTTGCTATTTCCATCTTTAATTTCTATGGCTTTTGAGAAAGCTATGTCTAGCTAAACTCCTTATTAGGGTGAAGGATGAACTTGTAGGTTTAATTTACTTATGTTCTAAAACAAGGATTTCCACCAATTTTGAGCTTAATGTCATTTGTTTGAGTATCTCTACAATGATTTATCTTCTATTCAATTTCTCATATTCTATGCCATGTATAGTCTATTGTTAGGTTGATAGAAATTCTTATTGAACCTTGTTACCAATTGATTTATGAATATTCTTTAAAACTAGTTATGCCATGTATGATTAGTTCTTAGGATTTCTACTTCAGGTTGAGAACAAACATAACTTGTGATACTTCTTGTCGGTAAATCGTAAACGTCGCATCTTCCATGTACTAGCTAGGTTTGCTATTATACATGAGTTAAATGAGATCTTTGTGATAGAACATAAGTGAAGCCTTGGCCTACAACGGATTCCGTAGCTCTAATATTTCTAAATTCTTGATTACGTTTTCTTATAAACTTGTTTGAATCAATTTTTTATTATTTCCTTAGTACAACAATCTCTGAAAATATTGAATTTCGTTGGATAGTTCTTGATGTTGATTAGTAGTAATTTTCACACTCCTGGAGGGAACGAACCGTGCTTGCTATTGTGTGCTATTTTTGATACCGTGCACTTGCGGTAGAACAAAGTCGGTCTACCGACTCATCAATTTTCTTTTAAAGAAATTAATCCTTAAAAGTGAATTACTTCGAGTGATCTACATACTCCGTTGAAAACTATTCCAAAATTATTTTTTCTAAAATAAACCCCGAAATAGAAAAATGTAAAACTCTTTTTGAAGTGAATAGTAAGTTCTCTTATTAACAAAAATGCTTTGTGATGGGCGATTTTGAGTTATCTATCATTGCAGTTGGTAAATATATATAAATGTAGTATATTTTCTCCGAATTATGAGACATTTTTTGACGAGTCTTGACCGCCAACGGTTTAGTCTCTACCGTTCAATAGAGACTCCACTGCTTAATAATATCTAGTCTCAAAGTGGTGCGTCCAGGAGCTGGCCTAGCATATGTGTGGGTTAGCCAGCCCCAACAAGAACCGGCCTAAGAATTGAACTCTTGGCTAATTTGGCTGACTCATGTCGTCATAACTAGCATTTTTGGGAGTATCATGTGAACCCTTTTCAGAGTGTGAATAGAACAGTCCTTTTTAGGGATGTGATAGTCATTTCGATATTTCCCCCGGCATAGATTTGGTGGAATCGCCTTTCCCTTGCAGAGTTGGCAACGTCGTCTTCAATTTGATTTCTCTTTTTCCTCACCATTCTCGTTTCTCCCTCCGACATCCATTTCTGGTATTCTCCCATGGGAGTTCTGCTCTGAGCTTTCATCTTCTTCTTCAATCAATTAGTTTCACTAGAGAAAGAGAGTGAGTGAGTGAGAATGCCTCTGGTACGAGTTGAAGTTCGAAATGAATGCTATTTAGGAAGTTCAGAGCTGTATAAAGAAGCAGTGGAAGAAGAAGAACCTAAAGTTGTTCTTCAAGGAGTTTCAGTTGTTGGACTTGTTGGGATCTTGAGACAGTTGGGAGACCTAGCTCAGTAAGTTTCTTCTTCTCCTTCTTCACTGTTTCAATTAAAAACTCTATTTCGTATGAAATTTTCAAATTATTTTTCAAATTTCTTGTAATCTTATGTTGAAATGGTTTTAGGTTTAGTATTATTAAGCTAATGAATGAAATTTCTGAAAATTTCTGAAAAAGAGGAGTATAAGCTTCGTATCGTGAAACCAATTTGACATTCTCAAAGATTATAGTTGTTGTTTTCTTTCGTAAGATGAATTTCACTAAGAATAATCATCGTCGTTCAACCGAGCTTAGTACATAATCAAGCGACTCTTAGATGAGTTTTGATTCACTAAAATATGACAACCAAACTTGACATACCAACGCTTGGTGGGTTCAACTGAGCTATGCTCTAACAATCTCCCTCTTTGTCAATTTTAGTGAAAAAACTCTTAATACATATGGATAAACAAATTACAAGAATTCATTATACATACGCTTGATTCCAAGTTTCAAGAAGCACAATAACATGTATATATTCAATCAATAAATGCCGCTGTTGACATCTGAATAACAAAGCTTATACTCCCCCTAAAGGTAAGATAGGTAGATATTCAATCCGAACATCTTTTTTATTCCCCTTTTGTAGTCAAGATAACTACACAGCAATTTGATATTTTTCTCCCCCCTTAGACAATGCTTTACTCTTTCGTTAGATAAAACGTTTAAGCACAATTGTCCTTTCCTTAGTGATTAAAAATCACTTGTTTATTCCATGAATTTCTCCCCCTTTTTGTCACAAAATGACAAAGGTTCGAGAAAATAAAGGTCAAACCGAAAGGATCTTACAAATCTAAAAGATTTGTATACAACCTATAAGATTTGTATACAACCTATAAGAGTTAAGCACGAAGGTTTCACATACCACTTTAGATAACCAATATTAAAACCGAAACTACAATTAATTTAGTTTTAATTTGTTATCAAGGAAAACTATTGCCCGAAGCAATTTTCCCTTGTAGTTTAAGAAATTGACTAAGAAACTTAGTTCCCTTGTCAAACCGATTGTACACATACAATCGCTTATTTCGATAAGACCAAAATAAAGATCAGAATTAATTTTATTTCTCTCATCAGGTTCTAATTATTCAGACAATAACTTAGACCTTTCTCTTTAGACAAGATAAGTACTAGGTTAGTTAACTAGTATTTCTTGTCAAGGCATTCGATTAGACTTGAATAACCGAATCCTTCAATTTGATAAGTCTAACTAAGATCAGAATTAACTTAGTTTCTCTTATCCGGAATCGAATTGGACTAAACAAATGATCCAGTATTTTGTTAAGCCATAAACAACACATACAAACCAAAATAAATTGACTTGCACAATTATTTTCTTAACCGGAAGCAATTGAAACAAACATAGACATTATAGCACCTCAATTGCACCGAAATTTCGTTAAGCAAAAACACTTGATATCAAACAATAAAGAAGATACCAAACAATAAGACAAATAAATTGACACAATTTTTCTTAACCGGAAACAATTGAATCACACACACATCCATACACATCATAATGGAATATATCAATTGTACCGAAATTTTGTTAAGCAAAAGCAAAATATATGCAATATAAGCAGGCTTTTCTTAAACAGGAAAACGATGAACAACAACATGAGCATCCTCTTCTCCCCAGAAAGATATATCATTAAGCGCAAGTTCAAGTTAGAACTATGTTGTCATCCTCTCGCAAGAACAAAAGAACAACAACATGAACAACCTTTACCAGAGAAAGGTTGAATTGGTTTTAACTAATGCGTGCCAATATAAAAAGTTGAAACCGGAATCATAAGGTACTAATGTACCTTAACGATACCAATAGACTTCCTTAGATTTTCAAAGGTTGCCCTGTCTAATGGCTTAGTGAGAATATCAGCTAGTTGACGTTCAGAGGGAACATATTCTAGTTTGATAACTCCATTCTCATACAATTCTCTAACAAAATGATATCTAATATCTATGTGGTTAGTACGAGAATGTTCAACAGGATTTTCTGTTAGACGAATAACACTTGAGTTATCACAAAGAATGCTCATAGTTGGAATATTTATGCCATAGTCAATGAGCATTTGCTTCATCCACAGAAGTTGAGTACAGCAGGTACCAGCAGCAATATATTCTGCTTCACAGGTTGGTAAGGACTGTGAGTTTTGTTTCTTACTATGCCAGGCTACGATATTTTGACCAACATAGAAACAACCACCAGAGTTGCTTTTCCAATCTTATACACATCCTTCCCAATCAGCATCTGAATAGGCAACAAGACTGTTGTTCGTATCCATAAAATATGATAGACCATGACGTATCTTATGATTCGTTTTACAGCTTTTAGATGTGATTCTTTAGGATTTGCTTGAAACCTGGCGCAACATCCCACACTGAAGGCAATGTCTGGTCTTATTGCAGTCAAGTATAACAAGCTTCCTATAATAGATTGGTATAATTTTTGATCAACCGATTTTTCACCTGGACTAGACTGAAGTTTTCCAGTAGTTGGCATTGGTGTTGCCATAGGTGTTGCACCTTTTAGCTCAAAAATTTCAACCAAATTCCTGGCATATTTTTCTTGGGAAAGAAAAATATTGTCATTTTGTTGTTGTATTTGCAGACCTAGAAAATATGATAGTTCTCCTACATTGCTCATTTTGAATTCCCCACTCATAAGATTTAGGAATTCATCTGTGAGACTTTTTGAGGTGGATCCATAGATGATATCATCAACATAAATTTGTTCTACAAGTACATTCTTTCCATTCCATTTGGTGAAAAGTGTCTTATCAGCACCACCTCTAGAAAATCCTTTTTGAAGTAAAAAGGACGTTAACTTATCATACCAAGCTCTCGGAGTTTGTTTTAGGCCATATAATGCCTTTTTGAGTTTAAGAACATGATCTGGAAACAATGGATCTTGAAATCCTTTGGGTTGAGCAATAAAAACTTCTTCCTTTAAATCCCCATTGAGAAATGCAGATTTAATGTCCATTTGAAAAAACTTTATCTTGAGATTACAGGCATATGCAAGTAAAAGTCTAATTGATTCTAAACGAGCAACAAGAGAAAAAGTTTCATCAAAGTCAATACCTTCAATTTGCGAATATCCTTGCGCAACCAGTCTGGCTTTATTTCGGACAATAGTTCCGAATTCGTCCGATTTGTTCTTGAAAATCCACTTTGTTCCAACAATATTTACACCTTCCGGTTTAGGAACTCGCTCCCATACTCCTTGTCTTTCGAATTGATTAAGTTCCTCATGCATTGGGCTTAACTACCCAAGCGGGATCACTGAGGGCTTCCTTAACATTTTTTGGTTCTATTGAGGAGAGAAAGCATGTATAGTGACAGATATTCTGGAGTTCCCTTCGAGTCATAACTCTGGCATTGGCATCTCCTATGATATCTTCAGTAGAATGCCTTTGATGAACCCACTTAGCAGGTTTGTGGACAATATTTTCAGTATCATTGGGTTGTTCAACAATACTATCATTATCATTTTTATCATCTATGTCACTAATGAGAGGAACAATTGTTGGTTCTTCTTCAATCTGAATTTATTTATTAACAGTTTCTGAAGGAGGAAGTTCTGCAGCAATATGATTATCTTGATGAAAATCACTAATGTCATCAATAACTACATTAACTGATTCCATCATGACTTTGGTTCGGATATTATATACTCGGAAGGCACGACTGTCAGAAGCATAGCCAAGAAAGATTCCTTCATCACTTTTGGAATCAAATTTTCCTCTATGTTCTCTGTCCTTGAGTATATAACATTTGCTTCTGAAAACCCTTAAATAGCTTAGATTGGGTTTTCTTCAATACCATAATTCATAAGGGGTATTTAAAGTTTTTTACCTTAGATAAACTCTATTTATAAGATAACAAGCTGTGAAAAAAGCTTCACCCCAGAAGGTTAATAGTAAATTTTTATTGTGAAGCATTAGTCTTGCCGTTTCTTGAATATTTATATTCTTTTATTCAGCTACACCATTCGCCCAAGGTGTAATGGGAGAAGAAAGTTGATGAGAAATCCCAAGTTGATTACAGTATTCATATACTTTTGTATCCTTGAATTTTGTACCACGATCGCTTCTTACTTTTTTAATTTATTGTTATAGCACTGCTCGGTCGAACTCGCAAGCGTTGATATCTCAAGCTTGTTGTAAAGTTTAGTTGCCAAAACTATAAGTCTTGATTTCTAGTCTACTTATAGCTAAGTCTCGGATTAGGATAGAAAGTGTAATTGAGCATTAGACTTCACGGCGTTCATCGATTGAAGACAAAGAACTACTAAGGGGAGCTTGTGGAACTTCATAACCAAAAGGTATGTGGAGACCTGAACTCATCTATCACT
>JAJJMB010010578.1:2693084-2710987 GCA_023531105.1 Papaver atlanticum
ACCATGGTATGCATACCCGTATGCGTACTGGTTGGTTATGGAAGTCCATGAACTTAGTATGCATACCGGTATGCGTACTGGCGTGAGTTTCAAGTTCTGGAAATTCAACTGAGTTTTGGAAGGTATGCGTACCCGTTCTCATACTGGCGAACCCAAACTTGGTTCGGCCACTTAGGTATGCATACCCGTTCGCATACTTGAGTAGGTTATGTTCTAAACTCGGTTTGTTCATGAACTAATACATTTATATAATAAGGAATGCAATCTTTTGCAAACCGTGGCTATAATGTTCATGACTTGATTCGAGTGAATCAAAATTGATTTTGCTTCAATTGTGTCTTGTATACTTCTATGCGAATATAAACAATTGAACAACTCTAGAACTAGTTTCATTTGGGTCATTTGAACTTGTTATGATTAAGATGAATATGGTTGATATGAAAGTGTTCATATGGCTAACTTCGGTTAACTATTGTTGAGGCAAAAAGGTGTACACGTTTAGGTACGGTTACCCATATCTAAATGAAGTCACTTTTCATTTGTGTGTAACAAGCTAAGTTCGATCTAACGGTTGAAAGATATTAGCTTGAGTCTAATCAGGTTTTCATCTAACGATGAATATTGAATGCTTTGTTACCAAGGTAACATTGATTGCAAACCCTGATTTTAAGACTATATAAAGGATAACTCTAGTAACTGGGAAACCTAAACCCCACACCTCATGTGTGATACTAGTTGCGACTAGAGTCGATTCTCCTTTAACCTTAGGTTTTTCAAGAAACCCTGTAGGTTAACGAGTTGAAGACTTCATTGGTATTGTGAAGCCAGACTCAACTATTTTCTCTGTAGTTGCGTGTTCTGATCTTGCTGTTTTCTATCTATTGAGTACTATCTTCTCTAAGATTTTCTCGAGATTTATTCTCCGATAGGCAAGATAAAAAGTAGTCACAGACATCTTCGTCTCATTGTTTGTGATTCCACAATATATTGTTTCGCTACCATACGATTAAGATTATTGTGAGGTTATTGATATTTCTAGGCTGTTCTTCGGGAATATAAGTCCGGTATATCAATTGGTTCCTGTTCACCTTGATTTATCAAAAGATGGAACAAAAACTTCTAGGTATTTCTGTGGGAGACAGATTTATCTATTCAATAGACTTTTCTATGTGAGACAGATTGGTTTATCAAGTCTTCGACTTTGGGTCATAGCAACTCTTAGTTGTGGGTGAGATCAGCTAAGGGAATCAAGTGCGTAGAGTCCTGTTGGGATTCAGAGGCGTAAGGAACGAGGCTGTACCTTGATCAGTGTGAGATTGTTTAGGGCTGAACTACATTCCAGTCCGAAGTTAACTTGTAGTAGGCTATTGTATGTAGCGGCTTAATACAGTGTGGTGTTCAAATCTGGACTAAGTCCCGAGGTTTTTCTGCATTTGCGGTTTCCTCGTTAACAAAATTTTGGTGTTTGTGTTATTTCTTTTCCGTATTATATTTTCTATATAATTGAAATATCACAGGTTGTGCGTAAGTTCAATCAATTGTGAATCCGACCTTTGGGTTTTTGATTAAATTGATTGGCACTTGGATATTGGTTTTTGATACCGTCCAAGTTATTTCTTATATTCAATCGGGCTCGCAAATTCCTATTTGTTTGATTGCAGATTGAATTGAGAAATAGAGATATAACTCTTGGATATACTTTTCTTAAGATTGAGTTTGACTGTCTAGTTGATTCTCTTTAAAGTATATTGGAGTTAGTCCATATAGATTGCTACGCGAAATATTGGGTGTGGTTGTTAGACCTCCGCTTTTTCAGTTGGCGACCTTGTTCATTTTGGATTCTACTCTCAATAATCTTGAATTCCTCAAGCGTGTCATTTTTGTGCTTTAGGAAAACAACCAATGTGAATCGTGTATAGTCATCTACCATTACTAAAGCATATTTCTTTCCTCCAACAGTTGCTTGTTGGATTGGACCAAAAAGATCCATATGAATAAGATCGAGAGAAGCACGAGTGGCTATGTCTCGATAAAGTTTGTGTGGAATTTTTCCTTGCTTACCTTTTTGACAAGCACAACATACACCTTCTACTTTAGTATTCATTTTGGGAACACCTCTGACAAGTTCACGATTAATGAGCTTACCAAGCATTCGGTAGTTAATATGACCAAACCGTTCATGCCACAAATGAGTTGATTCTACCTTAGGTTACAGTATAAATTAGACCGTATATCAAGAAGATAATAATTATTCATGCTTTTTCGTCCTCGAAAAAATATTTTTCCAGACTTATCTTCAATATCACAACCTCCCATATTGAAGATAACTTTATGATCTTTATCACAAATTTGACTTACTGAAAGAAGATTGGTTTTCATTCCTTTGACATAAACTACATCATGAATTTCAGGAATACCTGGAAGTTTGATAATTCCCTTTTTTTCTAATAAGACAACTACTTCCATCTCAAAAAGTCACAGAGCCTCCCTTGTAGTCTTCTGTCTTTGTGAACCAAGAGAGATCACCTGTCATATGTATGCTATAACCACTGTCAAGAAACCACTGAAATGGAGAGGTAGTTTTGAGTGCAAAAGCTCCCAGACACTGCTCAAACGGTTATCTAGACCTTTTATCTTGGTCTTTTGATTTTGAGTTAAGGATGTCTTGTTAAGTCCTTAAACAACCCCTTAACACGTTTAAACAGATTCTTTGCACAACAAATCTTCTGATTTAAACCATTACATCCTTTTCGAAGAAAACCATTGAATTATTTCTTCTTATTTGGTTTCAAATGTCTAGATGTAAGAGTTGAACATTCATGAGACTTCCTTTTGTGAAGAACTTCTATATCCTTGACCAGTCGTCTATCAATCAAGATATTACTGATATCCTCAGTATAAGACCGGTTTTGTTCAACATTTTCTTCTAACATCTTGACAAGTACCGAGTAATACTCTTCCGAATCTTCTAGATCATGTTGAAGAGTATTTAAACTATTTGAAAAGTTAATCGAATCACTCATGGAATTCAATTCTTATAGGTTGGATTGCACCAAACACAGATTGTTAGATCTTTTCGTGTTTGCCCACTCTGATACCAATTGAAAAGACGAGGGTACCCAAATACACCACAATTTTTAAATTATCCACCTATAAGTCCTCTTACCGAAAGTGATTGTCTATGGACAATGTCGAGACAATACGACAAATCGGTATTCACACTTTATGTGATCGTCTATGGATACAAGATCGAGACAATACAACAATCAAAGTGTGATTACTTGATAATAGGTTCGGACTTAACCAAACTCTATAGGATCACTATCAAGTAAAGAGGAGTTAACGTTTGTGTAGTTTACTTTAAATTATAATAACAACAATTATAATTGCGGAAAGGTAAAGTAAATGACACAACAAGATTTTGTTAACGAGGAAACCGCAAATGCAGAAAAACCCCAGGACCTAGTCCAGAATTGAATACTCTCAGAATTAAGCCGCTACAAAATATAAACCAACTTAGTATAGTTGAGACAAAGCAACTACCCTAGTTCACTTAGTTTCTTTAGTATCCCTGCGCTTCCGACATTCAATAAGTGCACGCACTGGAACAATTCCTTTGGATCGTATTCCAAACAGTAAAGGAACAAAAAATCTGTTTAGTAACAACTCTATTGATTCTTTCCAGATAAAGATATCTCAAGTCATATGCAAAGGCTCGTCCGTTTAAACTAATAAACTCCTTTGCCTGGTTAGATCAATCCAATCTCTATTACCTAAGCAATAAGATTCGGATTTGTAACAATCAAAATAGATCTCAAGAGAACTATCAGATGTTACCGATCTCACGCAACTAATCAATCGAATAAATCCGAATCTAGTTGGATCCCAGCCGATCAAGGTTTGTGCTACACAAAGATATGAGAAACAAATAAGAAATCTTCTTCGTCTTCAAATCTTCTTTAATCTTCAATTAAACCTGCATAACACCACTTGAATCTCTTGTGATCAATCACGCACAGAACGGAGTCTGTTAACAATGGATTATCACAAGATGTCTTCAGATCTACAAACAGTTCTAAAGATCCCGTCGACACTTCGATCTAGTTTGAGTGAATCTTATATGAGAAGAGAAGATTCTCAAGAATAAACAAACTAGGTGCAATCAAAGTTCAACAACCGCTAGTCAATCAAATCAATCGAAAACTAATAAACTATAATTATCTAGTTTCCCACCAACGGTACTCGTAGAGCTTCTTGATCCCACAGAAGTCTTTAAACGAGCGATCGTAAGACATTTCGCCTAATTAGGGTACTTTCCTCTCCGGATAGACGGCTCCACCAGAAACAACAAAAAGATGAAGTTTGCCTGGCTCTTAGGATAGTTTGCTTGAAATACAAACTTAGGTATTTATAGACCAAGGATGTTTGGACACCAAGGAATTTCCAAAACCGAAAGTATTCTCAAGATATGCAATAAATTCCCATTCGGTTTTCATAATTCCAGGAAATGCTTTGTCCAATATTTTCCGAAATCTCTCAATAGAAAATCTCCAATTAGTAAATGCACATTACTAATTTTTATTCACTAGAGATATGCATTTAATTACAATATTCTTAATTTATTTCAAACCGGGATCTCCTTGAGTAATTAAGGAATATCTTTGAACAATAAAACATAAGAGTTACTGTTCGTGTTCAAAGTATGTTGACATCTTTTCTTTGTAAATCCTCTTTCATATTTGCAATCTTGGAATCGATTATACCACACTTCCAAACAAGTTTAGAATTGGTTCAACTGTATTCCAGGACAACTATGTGACTGATCAAATATCAAATCACATTCATGGGTTCAATCGGTTCTACCAATCACTAGGATCGGTTATACCTTAATATGGAACACTTGTGATCGGTCACACAAGTTACCAGGACCGGTCACATCAGTTACCAGGACCGGTCACATCAGTTACCAGGACCGGTCACATCAGTTACCAGGACCGGTTACCATATACTCATGGTATTGCTTGTGATCGGTCACATCAGTCACTAGGATCGGTTACACCAGTTACCAGGATCGGTTAAACAAATTACTAGGAACGGTTACACCAATTACAAGGATCGATTACACAACTCTTTTGTGATCGGTCACACCAATTACTAGGATTGGTCACACCAATTACAAATATCGATCATACCATCTCGGGTGATTACTTAGGATCGGTTACACTAATTAATCAAAACTAGTCATACCAAATCATAAGTCAGGCATTGTGATTAGTTATACCAAGATACATAACAAGTTATGATCGGATCTACCATCTCACACATATTGGTAATCCAAAGATATGCAATGAATAACAATACCAATAACCCTAGCGATTTCCCTTTCGATCCATAAAACAAGTTTATGAATGTACTTCCTTTAACCAAATGTAAAACATTGTTCCCTAGGATGAAATCTTCACCTTTACCCATTTACATAATCACAATAGCATTCATAAGATTATGTCGATGTCATATCTACGAAGTTCAAAAGATAAGCGTTATACTTCGTAGTCTAATTCCTTAATATTATGATCATATGATCATGTCTCACTACTAGAGTAAAATATTCCTTCACAGCTTATGTTTTCAATATAGAACGACTTGAAAGATACGTTAGGAATGAAACAGTTCAAGTTAATATTACTAGCCTCAAGAGGAAGGATGATGTCGTCGGTGTAGCTCGTTACTTCTTCACGTTCTTTAGGTCTTCGAGTAATACTTGTATGTCTCATATTCCTAGACTTTCTAGTCTAACCTATACAAAGTTGTCTCTAGTACATAATCAAGAGACTCTTAGATGAGTTTTGATTCACTAAAATATGACAACCAAACTTGACATACCAACGCTTGGTGGGTTTAACCGAGCTATGCTCTAATAGTTTAGATCTAATTTGGGCCGACTAATGAGATGTCATAATGGCTGCCGGCCATCTCCTATGAGGATCGACCATCTCGTCCCTAGCCCACACAGATAGCTTCTGGCATCTGCCAAAAGATGGCCGGTCGCGCTCCTTTTAAGACCGTGAATTCCGCGACTAACCAAAAAGGCTTTATACAACTATGCTTCATATGCATCGATTATTTGAGCTGCTTGCTTAAAAGCAATGCTTTACAAGCATCGACTACAAACGATATTTTACAAATATCGATTTCACAATTATTTAACCTAAAAGCATTGCGTTCTATTTTTTGCGGCAAGTCTCACGACTTGACTTGTCACATATGACTACCTGTCGCCTAGCTTGCGCGTGATTGGTCGAAATAGTTAGGTCTTGCAAGCAAGACCCACTCAGTAACTACCATGTAAGACTTGTTCCATTCCTATGTAACTTGCTCCATGTAACTTGCTCCATATTTTCTACAAAAACACTCGAGACATCAAACATGTCACAAACTGGGGATATTCATCAGGGTATTGGTCTAGCGGTTTACAATGTGCGGCGTATAACACGTCCATTATGAGAAATTGTTAGGAAAGGCGGACAGTAAGTGGCAGTAGAGAAGTAGTGGGTATAAAACTGACCATTCATAGTAGGGACATGGTTTTCACCACTTTACACGATCCTCACTTCTCCACTTCTCCATTACCCAACTACTTCTACTTCCTATGAGATCATTGTGTTCGACTATGACTTGTATAAATATATTTTCAATCTATTTCAACCAGGGAGACAACATTGGTTATCAACGCAAGTATTCAGAAACCACCCAGAATTTATTTCTTACATTTTGCAAGCAAATTTTACATTCTGATACAAGTCATAAACAACTACACCTGACAGAGTTCATCATTCTGATCTCAACACCTTCTCTGCTTCCTCCCTAAGACCAACCCTTCTCTTTCATTTTATGACCGAAGCAAGGCTGGAACGACCATTTCTTGGTTTAGGCCAGAATTGTACATATTGATCTCTCGAATCTAAAGTACTCCTGTGCAGTACATTTGTTTAGGGTTTAGATTCGTTTCTCATCGACACACCCAATTTACCATTTTCAGCAGAATCAGTTTTTACCCTACTACATCCTTTTAAGAGAATATATACTTGGCTCCAAAAATTAAATTCCTTATAAAGTTTATACTCCGTAAATTCGATATCTTTTAATTTTCCTTTTATATTTCGTATTTATAATCCTCTTAACAGTTTTAGGTAGTTTTTATTGCCAGCATTTTTATTAAAATAAAATAGGTAAGTAATTAAGGGTATCGAAGTAAAACACTATGGTCTCCTTAATATTTTGGCAAAGTCAAAGTGGCAATCTTTTTGAAACGAAGGGAGTATATAATATCGAAAACCAGCATAAGAAGAAATTGGAGAAGGCCCTCAGACATCACAGTGAATAAGAGTTAAAGGAATTGACTCATGAGATTTGGAAAGATGAAAAGGAAGCTTTTTTCTTTTAACAATTTGGCAAGGATGACATAAAGAATCAGAATTCTCAGAATTTAGAGTAATAGATTTGTTTGAACTCAAATGATGCAAAATTCTCTTTGAGGGATGTCCTAAACGATTATGCCAGACAGATGAAGAAGCAATACTAGTTGAAAAAGTTGTAAAAGAACTATGTGATTGGAAAGACAAATTATGAATTGGATACAAGTTGTAAATCATTCTACCCTGAGCCAAAATTGCATGTGAACTTAAATCCCCAATCTCATAACTCCATCGATCAAACATAAAATAACATCAATTTTCTCTAGTAAATTGAGCAACTGATAATAAATTCTGAGCTATTTCTGGAACCAGTAAAATGTTATCTAACTTAAAGTCAACATTAGATGTGTGTAATGTAGAGCTACTAGTTTGAGAAATAAAGAGTGACTTACCGTTGCCAACCACAACTTTGTCTTTTCTAGTGTAAGTGGAAGTATTATGAAGTATAGCTTGATCACATGTCATGTGACGAGAAGCCCTCGAATTAGAAATCTAAGTTGAAGAAGAGCCTGAAGGATCATCACATATAGCAACAGAATTAACATGAATGCCACTAAAAGCTTGTTCTACATTCCGGTCATTTTGAACACTAGCCACATTAGAAGACTCATTAGTCACTGGAGGATGATACCTAAAAAAGCATCTGCAAGCCCAATGTCCTGTTTTCTGACAAATTTGACATTCAACTGTTGAAAAATCAACAAGTTGCCTCCTTGCATCACCATCAGAAGCATCAGCAGTAAAACTAGTAGAGCCAACACCACTCTTAAAGGAAGGTGAACCATTCTTTGAAATTGGAGCACCACCCTTAGCATTCTTAGATTTACTCTTGCCATTTTTACCTCCATTATGATTATAATGTCTTCCATAGAACGCTGTAGGATTAGAAGAGTCAAAATTAGCACTAGAGTCTTGATGTTGATCACTAAGCCGTTGTTCATGAGTCAATAAACGAGCCTTCAATTCACCATAATAATATTGAGTTTCACGATTATGAGCAGCAAATACTAAAGTATCATACTCTCGCCCTAACCCATTAAGAACATACATCATAAGATCTGCATCAGAAACCCTATCATTGATTGCTGCTAAAGAATCAGCAATTGTCTTGAGATTGTGCAAGAAAACAGAAATCGACTGAGACCCCCTTCGTAAACCATGTAACTGATTGCGGAGCATATTACGTTGTGCACCAAACTGAGATTGAAAACTAGATTCAAGATACTGCCATATTTGACGAGCAGACGACATACCTAATAAATCTCCTGAGATAGTTGGGGTAAATGTTGCTTTTAAACAACTCACGACAAACCTATCTGCCTTTCTCCAATATACCCATCTCGGATTAACACTCATAACACCATTAATCAGAACTTGTGAGGGAGGTTCAACAATTTCACCACTAACATAGCCATAAAGATCTGTAGAGATCAATACATACTCAAATTGATCTCGCCAGAAATTGGTGTGATCTAGTTTCAGAGAGATGAAATTACCAATATTATTGAAAGGTAAGGGAAAATAACCTGAATCTCCATTAATAGACGCATCTGCAGCGGAAGAAACAGAAGCACCTTCTTGATTAAGACCATTTTGTGAATTTGAAGTATTATTCATCATTCCTCGAGTACTCGGTATTGATCTGAATGTGAAGCTTGATATTGATTATTGAAAAATTAATGAATAGGTAGATAAAATCAAGATTTCAAAGAAATGAGAATTTGAATCAAGAAGTGAAAGAATGATCAGAAAATTATTGAATATGTATTTGATCTTCGTTTCTGTGATTGAATCTAAACTATGATTTGATAAATATTGAAACGTATTGACAGAGATAAAAAAACCCTAGACCGATCTCAAGTTGGACAATGTTAAGCAACAATTGGAAGGAGTTTTCGAATGCTAGACAGACAAGCTAGGAACATCGCCGATTGTAGAGAGAAGTGCATGAAGAGCTCGAGCCGGTGATGATTTGAGTTCAGTGTGATCTGGAAATCAGTGAGAAGACGCCGATGATTGATAAATTAGTTTGCCGGTAAAGATGGCTGATCGGTGATTGATGGAAGATCTGTCGAGTCTGTTTTGGCTTATAAAACATGTAGTAGTGATGCCGACATTGAAGAGATATGGTTTACAAAAGAAGATGAGAATGCAGTGTGTTGTTGATGGTATAGGGGAGCTCGTCTGTGGTGCATGGAGGAGGCTGCTGCTAGTGACGGTGATAAAGACTATATTGAAGAAATTTGGCAGTAATGGCTAGTTGGTGATGTTGTCTAGTGCTTCGAAGATAAGAAAAGAGAGCTCGAAGGGTAACAGGGTACTATTGAATTATTATCTATCACAAATCATCTCTATCTTCGTTTTCTGTAAAACACCCAACTAAAGTATTCCATCTCTTAACACTAAAACCAATACCAGCAGGATGTCTATCGTTGCCCAGGCCAGTTACAGTTTGAGGATAGATCTCGTAACTCCAACATCAAATGAAGAAGAGCATAACAAGACTGGATAAGAGTGTACCCATCATCAGTAGGTCTATTTCTATAATGCCCTATACAGCCCGTTGTACTGCCTTATATCTGTCCTCATCACCAATTCCAATTCTCCGGCTGAATCTGTAGATACTTGCAGATAAGAATGTTGATCTTGTCCATTCACTAGCTGAGAAAGCTCCAGCAAAAATGTGTCCAAACTCAACGAATTTGACCTTCCTTTGTATTCTGCCCATACCAAGTACAGTACCACGACGAGTTCCAGTGATTTCTATGAACATGAAGACTCATTCTGTCCAAACCCTTATTTGGTTGATATCAGATTCCAACCTTAGTTTTCTTAACAGTGAAGCAATACTGTAATGCAAAACATCTTGAGTTGCCCACCAGATGAGGTATGTCATAAGCACTTCCACTAAAACAAGATTTTACTGCAATTTAGTCACTTCTTTGTACTGCACACATACACCATTCTGAAGTTGAAGCAATAAGTGATTTCTATTTCAACTATAATCCCATCCATGACTATGACACATGGTAAAGCAATGTGCTCTAAGTATCTCCAAGAAATTCAATAGATAAACACAAACATTTTCCCATACTCCATAATCCAAAGAAGAACAAGGTGGATTTAAACACAAAGAAGAAAACCAAAATGCTAGATTCTATTAGAAAAATAGGCTTTAAAATCAGTATCCTAGCAATGCCTTCTAAGGATATTACCATCTCCATGAATCCCACTCCAGCCTCATTTATTTGTCTAGCAAGTCTAATATCTCTAGCAAACAACTGAGCCGACAGTTCATGTGCAATACCAGACCCAATTTTCCTTGTCTCGAAAAGAATCACATGAGTCTACAGAATAGTAACATGCTGCAATATTTTCTCAAACAATTTGCAAGTATCAAGAATGTCGCCACTTTTAACCAGTAAAAATACTTTCCACGTCTTAAACAACAATTCTAATCCATACCCTAGTTTTATAATCAGCTGATAAAAAAAAATTGTATAGGTTTTAAGCAATAACATCGACCCGTTAAGAACTACCACAACAGAAGTAAGTATACCCACAGAAAATTTTGAATTAATGCTCACATAATAAGAACACCTCCTTAACACTTCAAACTCTTTTCCTCGATAAAATACCAGTCGAGTATAATTAACAAGTGAAATAGCACACTTGGAAGTATTTAGAGTTATGTATATGAAGAGGTATACCTTGGTAATGATAATGTGCAAAATAATTGAGTCGAGTTGGATTCAGTAAATAGGCTCCAGGAATTTTACACAAAATTTCTGATTCCCTGCGTTGTAATTCCTCGCTTCATAATCTGCAATTCTTTTAATTTGGTCACAATAGAATCCCTGAGGCTTAGCTAACCGAATAGTGTTGTGTATGTTCCCACTTAACCCATCCAAAATATGATGATTGAGAGTCTTCTTCATAAGTACCTTGTTGTTGGTAACAATCAAGAACCCTTGGCCTTTAAACTGCTCACAACACATCTCCACAGTTGATAATGGAATCGTTCTAGTGAAATTCATCACGTATTCCGCTTTCTCCAACTGAAGACAAGCATCATCAATCAATTCCGGCCAAGTAGAGAAGAGTTTACCCTCTTGATAATCTAAAAAACATGTTTGCATCTCCTCTTCTAAATCGAATCGAAGAGAAACTAAATTGACCACTTGAGAATCATTTCTCTCATATTTACGAATTTCAACTGCAGGACTAGCTTCAAAAACATCGGAGAAATGAATTTCAGGTTTAGATCTGTATTTACCTTCATCTCCTGCTAGACGAGTGGAAGAATTTTGAATGAACCCTTTTAACGAGCTCAAATCTTTTACCTCACTCCTTGTACCCATTCTAGCTTGGAAAGCCACATTGTCATTATAAGATTCATCATCACAATTGAATGGTTTACCTTCTTGGTAAACTAGAAACATTGTAGTGGCCTTGTATTTCTGAATCTCGTCAGCACCACCAGATCCATCCATACTACATGTTCTATCGAGACTAGATAAAACAATTATTGGTGTAGATCGAAATTTACCCTCAACCAAACTCAAATCACCTGAATCAAGTGAAATTGGTTTCGATTTGACAACAATTTCATCCTCGATCATTTTCAATTCATCAGATCCGTGAGAACGGTTTAGTGTTGGAGAAGAACCTAAAACCATATCTGACGCATTTGGTACTTGTGGATTTGAAGAATGTTGAGTGAAATTACTAGCTGAACTTGAATCAACATGAGCTCCTTCAAGTTTCTCATATATTACTTTCTCAATCAGTATCGATTTCTTCAGCACCCATCCAACTAATTCAAAGCTTTCTGCCGACTTAGAGTTCTCGTTCTGATCAACAGATTCACTCATCCAACGCTCCAATAATAGAAGGTTCATTACTTCTGTAGCTAAATAATCCTTCCATCTTGCTAAATACTCAGGAGGTGGTTTAGTTTTGCAATCACCCAACACTCTTGATATCTCAGCTAGATCTAATACTAATATTTCAACTCTAATAGATAGTTCTTCCCTTTCTGTTAGGTTCTCATGTTTGCAGCCGCAGAATTGACTGCTCTGATTCCACTTGTAGTGAACCCACTACAAATTGGATTATCAGAAACAACTTGGATATCTAAGGATAAAGATGATTTGGGATAGATAGAGGAAATTAGAGGATTAAGAGAAGAACTAGACAAATTAGGGGGATAAGAAGACATTGCAGAAGGAATTAGGGAAGAAGATAAAGTTTTATTTTATTCATTAGCTACCTCTCAGAGGTGTACAACAGTCCATATATAAGGTTGGACGACACACTACTATCGTGCAGGGAACGAGCCATTCACATGATTAACAATATCTAGAACTACTAACGGCACCTGGCTCATAGCTAGATAGGTCGTGCCCATAACCAAGATGGTATGCCTCATGTAGGTTCATAACAATTGAACGCCGATGGTAGAGAGAAGTGCATGAAGAGCTCGAGTCGGTGATGATTTGAGTTAAGTGTGATCTGGAAATCAGTGAGAAGACGCTGATGATTGATAAATTAGTTTGCCGGTAAAGATGACTGATCGGTGATTGATGGAAGATCCATCGAGTCTGTTTTGGCTTATAAAACAGGTAGTAGTGATGCCGACATTGAAGAGCTATGGTTTACAAAAGAAGATGAGAATGCAGTGTGTTGTTGATGGTAGGTGAGCTCGTCTGTGGTGCATGGAGGAGGCTGCTGCCAGTGACGGTGATGAAGACTACATTGAAGAAATTTTCCGTAATGGCTAGTTGGTGGTGTTATTTAGTGCTTCAGAAAAAAGAGCTCGAGGGATAACAGGATACAGATAGATGAGAGTCAAGGAAAATATGTAAATGATGCTGATATGATCGGTGGAGTTTGCTTCTATACAAATGAATGTTTTGGTGATGGCAGCGATGACGATGGAGTTCTGGAGCTCTGTGCTCGAGTTTGAATGGGAAAGAAGGAGATTTGTTGGCTGTTATCGGTGCTGGGACTCAGGATAGTGAGAGTTGTTTTTCTGTTAACATGGGAATTACTCGAGCTGGGCAGTTGCAGTGGTGATGGGGTATGATATCGATAGAAGGTGAGAATGTAATGACAGTTTGGTGGTCGTGGTGATGGTGTTGAGCTGTCTTGGCTGAGTTCCAGGGAAACATATAAACCAGCTTTAGAGTTATTGGTAACAAGAGAGAATGAATGATGATATTGGTGTTCGATTGAGTAACATGTGTGTAGTGATGGACGACGAATTCCTTAACCAGCTTTCTCCTTTGATATTTTCTTGAAACATTTATTGCTTAAGTTTTAGTTTAAATTAATTTTGAATAACAAAATCCCCAGTTTGCATAAGTTTTCAGTTACATATAACAACTTATATCTCCCCGTGGATCGAACTTGTCTTATTACTATATGAAATTACGAGGGTACCCAAATACACCACACTTTTTCGTTTCAACCTATAAGTACGATACCAAGTGTGATTGTCTATGGACAAAGTCGAGACAATATAGCAACAAGGTGTTCACTTGGTAATGCTTACGGTCCAAAACCGATTTACTATAGGATCAATATCAAGTGATTATGATTTAATGTACTAGTGTATTTACTTTTAATTATAATAAAACAATTATAATTGCGGAAAGTAAAAGTAAATCACCCAACAAGATTTTGTTAATGAGGAAACCGCAAATGCAGAAAACCCCCGGGACCTAGTCCAGTTTTGAATACTATCAGAATTAAGCCGCTATACAAAGAACAAAGCCAACTTCGTATAGTTGAGACCAAGTAATCTACCCTAGTTACTTAGTTCCCTTAGTATCCCCGCATCTACGACCTACTAGTCATGCACGTGAATCCCAAGACATAAAATCACTATCTTGAGTTGCTTTACCGATTTAAAGTCTTAAGCACTAAACTTTTTTTGATCGTTTTCCTAACAGTAAAGGAACAAAGCTGTTTGGTAACTACTCCAATAATCTTTTAGAAAAAGATTCGTTGAGTTTTGACAAAGGATCTTCCGTTTAAACTAGTAAACTCCTTAGTCGGGTAAGATCAATCCAAATCAATAACTTAGATTCGGATTCACAACTATCAGATTCGGTTATTGAAAAATACCACCAAATGGTAGTTGCTGATCTAAACGACTATATGATCAAATCTATTAAAGATAAACCTGATCTTAGTCGAATCCCAGCCGATCAAGATGTGTGCACAAATAACGAGATATGAAAACCAATAAGAAAAATCTTATTGTGTTCAAATATTCAATTGCCTTCTTAAATGTACCTGCATAACACAAACTTGAAGACGGTAAAACTGAAAGCTTTTCAACCCCAGTTTACACTTTCTTTGAATATGACCTTTAGTGTTACAAAAGAAGAACACTTTCTGAGTTTCAATGAAATCAGAATGGGTAGTCTTGACAGTTCTGTTTTGTAAATAACTTTTCCTTCATGGAGACACAGTTTTATTCAACTGATCATCTCCTATCAAAGCAGTGCTTTGATCATTAGTTTCTGACTGCGATTTTGCTAGAATATCATGAACATAATTTGTTCTTACTTTTTCTAGTCCATCGCCTTGTACAGAAGCTGTCATCATGATAGTTTCTTTGGATTCACTATCGCAACTTGGAGCGGAAATCTCACTCGTTGGTTGAGCGATCTTCAAGGCATTATCTTCACGAGACAACCTTGTCTTGGAATCATATTTAGAAATAAGACCAATGAGACTATTGACTTTGTGTCGCAGCCGAAGTAACTAAGATTTTTGAAATTCTATACGCTTGAAAATCTCAGACCTTTTCTTTGTTGCTTACCGTTTTACTTCTGAGTCAGACTCATCTGTATAACAGTAGGAACGGCACTTATCAATATCCGACTGTTCTATGGAATCACAGTGTTCGTCTCTAGAAGAGTTTGACACGTCAGACTCTTTTACAGGATCCATAGAAACAATTTCGTTTAAACTGGTGCAGCATTTATTAGATATTTCGTCTTTGTCCGTATAATCATATTGCTTCAAACATAGACTTGTTAGGTCTTAACGTGTTTTCCAGCTGTAAGCTTTGTAACAAGCCATCATTTCTCTAGTTGTGACTTGATTTGAAGGTCTCATTATCTAAAGCTAGTTTTTCACAAAATGCAAAGGTGGTGGTACAAGCTTTGTATTTTCAAAAATGAGGCAAAATATTTTTTGGATCATTTTGTAAGATATTATTCCATTGATTGTAAGCTTTGTAACAAGCCATCATTTCTCTAGTTGTGATTTGATTTGAAGGTCTTATTATTAAAAACTAGTTTTTACAAAATGCAAAGGCAGCAGTACACGCTTGTATCCGCAAAAATTAGGAAAAATATTTTTTGGATCATTTTGTAAGATATTTTTCCATTGACTATATAAGCTTTGTAACAAGCAATCATTTCTCTAGTACTGACTTGATTTAAAGGTCTCATTATCTAAAACTTTTCACAAAATGCAAAGGTGGTGGTACAAGCTTTGTATTTGCAAAAATGAGGAAAAATATTTTTTGGATCATTTTGTAAGATATTGTTCCATTGACTGTAAGCTTTGTAACAAGCCATCATTTCTCTAGTTGTGACTTGATTTGAAGGTCTCGTTATCTAAATCTAGTTTTTCACAAAATGCAAAGGTGGTGGTATAAGCTTTGTATTTGCAAAAATGAGGAAAAATATTTTTTGGATCATTTTGTAAGATATTGTTCCATTGATTGTAAGCTTGATAACAACCCATCATTTCTCTAGTTCTTACTTGAATTGAAGGTCTCTTTATTAAAAACTAGTTTTTACAAAATGCAAAGGTGGCAGTACATGATTGTATCCGCAAAAATGAGGCAAAATATTTTTTGGATCATTTTGTAAGATATTGTTCCATTGATTGTAAGCTTTGTAACAACCCATAATTTCTCTAGTTCTTACTTGAATTGAAGGTCTCAATATTAAAAGCTAGTTTTCGCAAAATGCAAAGGTGGTGGTACAAGCTTTGTATTTGCCAAAATGAGGAAAAATATTTTTTGGATCATTTTGTAAGATATTGTTCCATTGACTGTAAGCACTGTAACAACCCATCATTTCTCTATTTCTTACTTGAATTGAAGGTCTCAATATTAAAAGCTAGTTTTTACAAAATGCAAAGGCGGCGGTAAATGCTTGTATCCGCAAAAATTAGGCAAAATATTTTTTGGATCATTTTGTAAGATATTGTTCCATTGATTGTAAGTTTGTAACAAGCCATCATTTCTCTATTTCTTACTTGAATTGAAGGTCTCAATATTAAAAGCTAGTTTTTACAAAATGCAAAGGCGGCGGTAAATGCTTGTATCCGCAAAAATAAGGCAAAATATTTTTTGGATCATTTTGTAAGATATTGTTCCATTGATTGTAAGTTTGTAACAAGCCATCATTTCACTATTTGTGACTTGATTTGAAGGTCTAATTATCTAAATCAATTTTTTCACAAAATTCAAAGGTGGAGGTACAAGCTTTGTATTTGCCAAAATGAGGCAAAATATTTTTTGGATCATTTTGTAAGATATTGTTCCATTGACTGTAAGACTTGTAACGACCCATCATTTCTCTAGTTCTGACTTGAATTAAATGTCTCAATATTAAAAGCTAGTTTTCACAAAATGTAAAGGCGGTACACGCTTGTATCAGCAAAAATGAAGCAAAATACTTTTTGGATCATTTTGTAAGATATTGTTCCATTGATTGTAAGCTTTGTAACAAGCCATCATTTCTCTAATTGTGATTTGATTTGAAGGTCTCATTATCTAAATCTAGTTTTTCATAAAATGCAAAGGTGGTGGTACAAGCTTTGTATTTGCAAAAATGAGGCAAAATATTTTTTGGATCATTTTGTAAGATATTGTTCCATTGATTATAAGCTTTATAACAACCCATCATTTCTCTAGTTCTTACTTGAATTGAAGGTCTCTTTATTAAAAACTAGTTTTTAAAAAATGCAAAGGTGGCAGTACATGCTTGTATCCGAAAAAATGAGGAAAAATATTTTTTTTATCATTTCGTAAGATATTGTTCCATTGATTGTAAGCTTTATAACAAGCCATCATTTCACTATTTGTGACTTTATTTTAATGTCTAATTATCTAAAGCTATTTTTTCCACAAAATGCAAAGGTGGTGGTACAAGCTTTGTATTTGACAAAATGAGGAAAAATATTTTTTGGATCATTTTGTAAGATATCGTTCCATTGACTTTAATCTTTGTAACAACCCATCATTTCTCTAGTTCTAACTTGAATTGAAGGTCGCATTATTAAAAGCTAGTTTTTTGCAAAATGCAAAGGCGGTACACGCTTGTATCCGCAAATTTAGGCAAAATATTTTTTGGATCATTTTGTAAGATATTGTTCCATTGATTGTAAGCTTTG